>CAUYPK010072728.1:0-21074 GCA_963574355.1 Loris lydekkerianus | reverse complement strand
TTTGTTTATTATAAATCATAGCTGTGTACATTAATATGATCATGGGGCACCATACATTTGGTTCATAGACCGTTTGACACATTTTCATCACACTGGTTAATATAGCCTTCCTGGCATTTTCCCAGTTATTTTGCTAAGACATTTACATTCCAAATTTGCCAAGTTTTACATATACCCTTGTAAGATGCATCACAGATGAAGGGGGCTGAAAGGTTTTAAGGTACGGATGACGTCATTTTCTGTTAATTCCTCTGTTGGGGTATCTATTAGCTTTTGAATTTCTCCAAGATCCGTACCTTAAAACCTTTCAGCCCCTTCTTTTTTGCCCCATCCACAATCTCTTTCATGACTTCCTTGATTGGCTCTTGTCATAAAGCTTGTGGAGTCATGAATAATACCTGGACCTAGTTTTTGCTCCAGCCGGAATTTATTGTTTCAGGCTTGATAGCTATCATGTTGGGGTTTTTTTTGTTTTTTTTTTTGGTTTTTTTGTTTTTTTACAATGGCATCTTTGGTGGTGTGTAATCCTTCCAGACTTTCATCCTGTTCTCTGTACCGGGGTTTCCTTCTATAACATCAATAGTTCTTTCCATACTTACTCTGTGTAATGAGACTTAAAGATCCTTATGACCCCCTGGTCTAGAGGCTTAATTAGAGACACTGTGTTTAGGGCCAAACAGACTACTTTCACACATTTGGTGTTGAACTCAGGGTGTTATGGGTGGCTAGGGACATTATCCAACATTAAATGAACTTTAAGAGGGCAATCCCTTACTGGCAAGGTACTTCCTGACTTTAGGGCAAAGCATCCATGGAGCCAACCCAGAAAAAATGGTTCTCACAATCTAGGCCTTTTTATCGTACGATCAAAAGTCCACTAGCCAGTGTTGATCTTTTCCCTTCAAAGCTCAGGGGTTGCCAGCTAAGGACAATCCTAGTCATGAACTTGACTGCATTTGCACAAAATAGTAGCTATCCTGTTCCTTCCTGCCTCAAATCCTGTTCCATGCTTCTTTTCCTTACTAATAAATGTCCTTTGTGGATTCTTTCTTTTTTTCCAGCATAGGGTATATTCCTCTGCATTAAAAACCTATTTGAGAAGATATCTGTTTTCAATAGTTTTCTTAAAGGTGTCTAGGGATTTGTCTGCTGCTGCCTCTTAGTCAAGAGAAGCCGCTTCCATCATCTGGACATTTTGTAGCCAATCTCTGCAATTATCAAACGGTTCTCTCCCAGCATTAAATTCTCCAGCTTTAGATCTTTCACCATCCTTTTGCTTAAATTCTCATACAATGACTATGCTTTTTTCCAAATTGTCTTACAATCTGAGTATGATTTTCTTACAGAAATTCTGCATTTTCAGTAAGTGATAAAAAAATTTTCACAAAAAGTGCAAGATTTTCACACTGGCTGGCATAGCTGCAGCTATGGCTTCACGAATTTTTTTTTTTATTTATAGTGATTGATTGATTTATTGATTGACTGCAGTAGTTCTTACTCTGGATTCCTTTACCTTGGGGCAACTGGAGCTGCAGAGCTCAATCAAGCGACTCAGCTTCTTAGAATGTCATGACTTTTCTCTGCATCTTGGAAACACTTCCAGTATCGCTAGTGGCACTTGGTATGATGCCTGTGGTATTATTCAAGGTTTATGGTATTGCACCAAACTTGACGAAAAATACACAAGAAGCCCAAGAGATCACTTTTTACAGCAATATGCAATTTACTGGGAAGACAAATTGCTCACCTGGAAATGATTAGCATCCCAAGGCGTTTTAAGCAGATGCTTACAATGCTTGAATCCACTGTAATAGCAAACAGAGGTGGCTATGAAATTATTACAATAGTACCTTGTATACGGAAATGTGCAGTTATGATGAAATACGGCATGTTTATATTACTGTTCACTAAGAATGGCACCATGTATGGTCTGTGTTTGTAAGTTTTGATAAAGTTTAAATTTTTATAATAGATTTGATGGTAGTAAATGACAAAATATGAAGGTATGACAAATAAGTTCACTAACTCATCCCAGAAAAAGTGCTTCATACCTCATTGCTAAATATCATTAAAGTCACCTTTGGGGTACTGCCCTTAGGAAGCTAGCTAGGGGCTCAGCACCCACAGCACAGTGGTTATGGCGCCAGCCACATGCACCGAGGGTGGCAGGTTGGAACCCAGTCCAAGCCAGCTAAACAACAAAGACAACTGCAACCCTCCAAAAATAGCGGGGCATTGTGGTAGGTGCCTGTAATCCCAGCTACTTGGAAGGCTGAGTTAAGAGAATCACTTAAGCCCAAGAGTTTGAGGTTGCTGTGAGCTATGATGCCATGGCACTCTACCCAGGATGACAGCCTAGTCTCTATCACACACACACACAAAAAAAGAAGCTAGCTATGCACTGATATCAGTGCCTAGTTCACCCTTCAAAGCAATTTTGAAACTCTTTTCCTGGAATAACCATGAGAGCTGTCATTATACAAACTTGTCACCATGCACTTAAGTTAGTAGCACTGTCCAAATAACTTGGTAAGTTTTCATAACTTCGGTATATCAGTGTCTGACAGCTGTGTTCATGTTGATGTATGGCAGTGTCTTGTTGGATGACATGTTTTTGTGCGCTGTAAGAGAAGTATTACATATATTTGGTGCATTCATGACACATCTAACATTTTCTTAATTTTTTTGGCTCTAGGCTGTATGTTTCATGTGAGAGATTTTTCAAGGTGTCCCAAATCTCTGAAAACTATTCAAAATACTTATTGAAAAAACATCAATGTATAAGTGAACCCTGGCAATTCAAACTGCTTGGTTCAAGGGTCATTTGCATATGTTTGAAATCCATACATGTTCTCCCCAACTGCTTATTTATAACTGTTAAAACTCACTAACCAAAGATTTACAGCTGGGTTAAGCTAAGAGAAGCTGAGCAGGACTCTATATCAATAATGCCCTCAAGAAGGAGTTCTTTTTAACATTTCTTTTGTATGTTAGATGCTGAAAAATGTTAATAAGTAATAAATCTAGGTTGATTATGAACCTGTTCATTCCTATGGAGAATATTGAAGGAATATTTTGTTAAGAGAATAAGTTGGGGTTTTAGTATGAAAAAGATCTCAGGACAATCAGACAAGTGTGAGAGCATGGGGAAGAGAGAACAGCTTTAGAAATAAGAAGTTCTGAAGTGTTTGTTGAAGTAATTGGAAAGGATACAAACCTCTAATCACGAGAGAATCGTGATTCAAGAAAGGGAGTGAGAGGCTTTCCATGAATACTATCTCTGGATATGAGAGGAGTGACGGAGGAATAAATCCTCCCAGTATTTGCAAAGGAATCACTGTCCTTGGGGTAGAGTAAGGTTTTAGTTAAGAAAGGAAGTAGACTTCCCGTGACTACCCTAAATAATTATCTGATACGATTCACCCTGCAGCATTCGACCTTGAAAATGCTTTCCCCAACTATAAATAGACAACAAACAAATATGCATTGCCTTCAGCAAAACAGTCTAGTGGCTCATGTGGTGGAGGCTGTTTCCTCATGTCACTGAAAATGAAGTGTAACATCTGCAAGAGGTAGAATTAATATGTGAATAAAGTTTATTTATTGAAACAGTTTAGGATCACAGCAAAATTGAGTGGAAAGTACATCTATTTCCTGTGCCTACACATGTATGACCTGCTATACCTTCTGCACCATCGACATCCCCACCAGAGTGGTACAGTTGTTACAATCAACAAACCTACAATGACACATCTTTACATTCAAAGTCCACAGTTTACATTAGACTTTAGTCCTGGTGCTGCACATTCAATGGGTTTTGAAAAATGTATAATGACATATATCCACCATGAGAGTAGTATACAGAATAATTTCACTGCCCAAAAGACCTCTGTGTGTTTCTTTCCTCTGCCCAATCCCTGGCAACTACTCCTTTTACGAATTCCATAGTCTTGCCTTTTCCAGATGCTATATTATTGAAATCCTATCATGAGTGGTCTTTAAAATAAGCTTTTTTTTTGAGACAGAGTCTCAGTTTGTCGCCTGGGGTAGAGTGCTGTGGTATCACAGCTCACAATAACCTCCAGCTCCTGGGCTTAGGCAATTCTCTTGCCTCAGCCTCCCAAGAAGCTGAGACTACAGGCACCTGCCACAACAACCAGCTATTTTTTTGTATCAGTTTGGCTGGGTCTGGGCTGCCCTACTCACTGAGCCACAGGCATCGCTCCATATAGGCTTCTTTCACTTTTTAATGTGTGTTTAAGATTCCTCCTTGTCTTTTCATGGATGGTGCCTCATTTTCTTTCAGGTCTGATTAATACTCTCTTGACCAGATGTACCACAATTTAACCATTCACCTTCTGAAGTACATCTTGGGGTTGGGGTTGGGGTTGGGTTAAATAAAGAGTAATGTTGCTGAACACATCCGCACACAGCTCTTGTGTGAACATTCATTTTCAACTCATTTTGGGGCACGATGACTGGATCATGTTTACTTGTGTAAGAAACTGCCAAGGTGTCTTCCAAAGTGGCTATACTATCTTTTTTCATTCTCATCACCAATAAAAGTCCCTGTTGTTCCACTTCCTCATCAGAATTCGGTGTGGACAGTGTTCTAGACTTTTGTATATAACATATTAACACAAAGTATATATACTATATTTTTAAGAGGTAGAGTATCACCAGATCACAGCTCTCTGCAGCCTGTGTTCTAGTGATCCTCCCAAATCAGCCTTCAATCAGCTAGGACTAGCTACATTTGTAGAAATAGGATCTTGCTGTATTGCCCAGGCTAGTTTTGAACTCCTGGCCTCAAGCAATCCTCCTGCTGTGGCCTCCCAAAGTGCATTTACAGGTGTGAGGCACCACCCCCAGCTTCCTTTTTGTTTTAATTTGCATTTCTCTGGTGATATATTTCGTGGAGAATTTTGTCATATGCTTATTTATATCTTATACCATCTCAGACCATATGTCTGTCTAGGTCTTTGACTCATTTTTTAACTGTGTTGTTTGCTTTTTTATTTTTGAGTTGTGAGAGTTATTTGAGGCTGATCTGAGTGAGGTGGTATTTACAACTAATTTATCACAACCAATTACAGAGTCCTTCATTCTTTCTCCACTCCTGCTGCTTCACTTGACTAGACTTAAAAAAAAGAGAGAGTAAAAAGAGTTCTTTGAATATTTTGGATAACAGTCCTTTATCTGATATAGTTTTTACAAATATTCTCTTCTAGTCTGTGGCTTGTTTTTCTCATTCTCTTGACAGCATCTCTGTGGAGCACAAGTTTTTGATTTTACTGAAGTCCTGATTATCAGTTATTTCTTTCATGGGTCTTACCCTTGACCTTATATCCAAAAAAGCATTATCATACTCAGGGTCATATAGAGTTTCTACAGGACTTTTAGAATTTGACATTTTACATATAGGTCTATATTCTGAGTTAAGTTTTATTAATGATGTAAAGTCCGTCTCTAGGTTCATTTCTTGCTGGTGAATGTTCAGTTGTTGTAGAACCATTTGTTGAAAAGACTCTGCTCCATTGTATTGCCATTGCTCTTTTGCCAAAAAATCAGTTGACTACATTCATGTGGGTCTATTTCTGGGATCTCTATCTACTGCTCTATTTCAAAGAATAGATCTATTTGTCCTTCCTTTGCCAATATATGCTGTACTGCAATTTTATAATAAGTCATGAAGCAGGAGAGTGGAGAGTGTCAGTCCTTCAACTTTGTTCTTCTCCTGAAGTTTTGAGTTGGCTATTCTGAATCCTTTGCCTCCCGATATAAACTTTAGAATCAGTTTGTCAATATCCACAAAATAATTGCTGGAATTTTTTTTTTTTTTTTTTAATTGTTGGGGATTCATTGAGGGTACAAGCCAATCAGTCACACTGATTGCAATTGTTAGGTAAAGTCCCTCTTGCAATTGCTGGGATTTTTATAGGAATTATATTGTACAATAGAACCTCCATAGTTGACCACCTCTTTAAGTTGACCTAATTTTCATAGACTGGATGTGCACCCCCTGTACTCAACATATGGTAGGTCTAATTCTTTATATAGATCACCTCTGTATGATGACCACTTAGTTACAGTCCCTCAGGTGGTCAACTTACAGAGAGGTTCTACTCTATTTATAGATCAATTTAGAAAGAACTGATATCTGGACCATAATGTGTTTTCCTATCTATGAACTTGTAATGTCTCTCCGTTTATTTCTTTTTTTGATATTCTCATTAGAATTTTGTCATTTTTCTTACATAGGTCTTGCATATACAGGGTGTTCATAAAGCTCGTGTGCAATTTGCAATGCAAAACTATTTTAAATTGCACATGAACTTTATGGGCCCCCCTATTTAGTTAGATTTATATACAAATATTTCATTTGGAGGAGGTGCTAATGTAAATGGTAATGTGTTTTTAATTTGAAATTCCATTTGTTTATTGCTAGTAGATAAGGAAAATCATAGACTTTTATATGCTAACTTTGTATATTGCAATGAAGCTATAATTACTTATTAAGTTCAGGAGTTCTTTGGTAAACTCTTATGGATCTTCCACATAGATGACCATATCATTTGAAAACAAGCAGTTTTATTTCTTCCTTCACAATATGTATATCTTTTATTGCTTTTTCTTGTCTTATTACATTAGTTAGGATTTCCAGGATGATGTTGAAAAGGAGTAGAGAAAGACGAGAAACTTGCCTGTTACTGATATTAGGAAGCAAGTTTCTAGTTGCTCACCATTAATTATGAGGTTAGCTATAAGATTGTTTTATTGATGTTATTTATCAAGTTGAGGAAGTTCCTCTGTATTCCTAGTTTGATGTTTGTTTTTATCATTATGGGTGTTAGATTTTGTCAAATGCTTCTTCTGTACCTATTAATATAATCATATGATTTTTCTTCTTCAACCTATTTATGTGATAGATTATACTAGTTTATTTTTTTAATGTTAAATCAGCCTTGCATATCTAGGCTATATCTGACTTGGTCATGGTGTATAATTGTTTTTACACATTGTTATATTTGATTTCATGTTATTTTGTTGAATAGTTTTGTATACATGCCCATTAAAATATTGGAATTTCATTTTCTTTTCTTGTAATGCCTCTGTCAGGTTTTGATATTAGGGTAAGGCTAGTCTCATAGAATGAGTTAGGAATTATTATCTCTTCTTTTATCCTCTAAAAGTGATTGTAAAGAATTAATATATGTTCCTTAAATGTTTAGTAGAATTCACCAGTGAACCCATTTGGGCCAGATTCTTTCTGTTTTGGAAGGTTTTTAATTACTAATTCAGTATTTAATTTCTTTAATAGATACAGGCCAATTCAGGTTGTCTTTTTCTTCTTGTGTGGGTTTGGGCACACTGTGACTTCTAGGAATTTGTCCGTGTCATTGAGGTTATCAAATCTGTGATTAAAGAGTTGTTTGTAGTATTCCTTTATTATCCTTTTAATGTCTATGGGATCTGCAGTTTCATTTACTAATGAAACTACTAATTTGACATAGGTTACTAATTTGTAACCTATGTCATTTTTCTTCTCTCTTAAGACTTTTAACGTTTCTTGCAAAGTAAATCTACTGGCTACAAATGTCCTCAATTTCAGTTTGTCTAACAAGGTGTTATATCTTTTTCATGTTTGTAGGATAACTCAACATAAAATATTTCATTCCACTCCCTTCTCATTTGCAAGATTTCTGAAAAGAAGTCCGATGTAATGCTTATTTTTGTACCTCTATAGAAAAGATTTTCTTGCTCTTCTCTCTGGTTTCTTTCAAGATTTTGTTCTTTATTCTACATTTTCTAGAGTTTAGAAATGCCTTTTCTACAGAATATGCTCTGCCTAGGTGTAGACTTTTTGGCACTTATCCTGTTGGTGTTCTCTGAGCTTTTTGGACCTATGATTTTGTGCCTGATGTCAAGTTGGGGGGATTCTCATTAGTTCTTCAAATACAGCTTCCATCCCTTTCTATCTTGCTTTTCCTTCCATTTTCCCCTTATACAAATATTATACCTTTTGTACTTGTCCTATTTTTCTTGGACATTCTGTTCTAGGGGCGTTTTTGTTTTGGGGGGGGTTGGGTTTTTTTTAGTGCTTTTTCTTTGATTTTCAGTTTTGGAATTTGCTATTGGTATGTTCTCAGTCTCAGAGACTTTTTTTCTAGCTGTGTCCAGTCTATGAGCCCATAGAAGCATTCTTCACTTCTGTTAGTGTTTTTTTTGTTTGTTTGTTTGTTTGTAGAGACAGAGTCTCACTTTATCGCCCTTGGTAGAGTGCTGTGGCGTCACACAGCTCACAGCTCACAGCTCACAGCAACCTCCAACTCCTGGGCTTAGGCGATTCTCTTGCCTCAGCCTCCCGAGTAGATGGGACTACAGGCGCCTGCCACAAGGCCCGGCTATTTTTTTTTGTTGTTGCAGTTTGGCCGGGCCGGGTTTGAACCCACCACCCTCGGCATATGGGTCCGGCGCCCTACCCGCTGAGCCACAGGCGCCGCCCCTGTTAGTGTTTTTGATCTCTAGTATTTCTTTTGATTATTTCTTAGATTTGCCCTCTCTATATCTAATCATGTTTTCTTGTGTGTTGTCTTAGCCCAGTAATCATAGTTGTTTTTAATTCATGGTCTTATAATTCCAACATCTCTACCATACTTGAATCAGATACTTGCTTCGTACCTCTTCAAACTGTGTTTTTGTCTTTTAATGTGCCTTCTAAGCTTTTCTTAAAAGACAGGCATGAGGTACTGGATGAGAGAAACTGCAATAAATCGCAAGGGGTCAGGGGACGTAAAACATTCTACAGTCCTATGGTTAGGTCTCAGTCTTTAGTTAGCGTGGGCCTCTGAACTGTGAACTTCATACATGCCTCTTGTCTTCCTCTTCCCTCCCTTTAGGTGGGACAGGACGACAGGAGGGGCTGGACCTGAGAATTCCATGTAAGAATTCCCATGTGGAAGACAAAGAGCCCACTGAGTTTGAGTTATTTCCCTTCTAGTTCAGTTAGGCTCTGACAAAATCCCAATAATTCGGGCTCTGTTAAAGTACCTTCACTTGTGTACAGGCCTTGTGAAGAAGTACGGCAGAGTCTGGTGTATTTCAAAATGGTTGCTTTACCTGCCCCAATGCCAGAAGCCCCTGAGGATTTTTCTCTGATATTCACTGTGAGAGCCTGATAGATAGAAGCAAAACTCACTAAAGTGTGGAAACCTGCTAGAGTTTCTAACTCTCCATCTTGTCTGCACTGAATCTCTAGCAATTCTCGTGATAGTTCAGATTCCCTTTCCCAGGCACTGATTTCCTTGGATATTTCTGCCTGTATGTTTCTGCTCCAGTTAAGTTTTTCCCTGTATGGTCCATCTTTGGAATATTTGGGGGTAGTAATTTGCTTTGGTATGTCACTTCTCTAACAGTTCTAAGAGAGGAATTTTTCAGTTTTCTCAGATTTTTACTTGTTAGAATGTAGCAGCAATTTCCAAGCTCCTTTCTGAGATCAGAAACTGCAAGTCCTAATGCTATATTTTAGGGATGGGTATGTTCTCACCATGTCTACTCCAATTCACACTATTTTGTTCTTCCTTGTCCTTCTGTGAAGTTTTGGGTTGTTTTGTTTTGTTTTGAGACAGAATCTTGCTCTCTTCCCTGGGCAAGAGTGCAGTGATATCATCATAGCTCACTGCAACCTCAGACTCTTGGGCCAACAAATCTTCCTACCTCAGCCTCCTGAGTAGCTGGGAATATAGGCATGTACCACCATGTCTGGCTAATTTTTTAATATTTGTAGAGATAGAGTCTCACTATGTTGCTCAGACTGGTCTGGAATTCCAGGCTTCAAGTGATTCTCCCACCTCAGCCTCCTAAAGTGCTGAAATTACAGGTGTGAGCCACCACACCCAGCACCCTTTGAAATTCCTAGATCTAACACAAGGACCACGTTCAATCCACTTTGGCTCATCTGAATATTATGAAAAACAACCATGAACAATAAATAAAAAGGAAATTTTATCAAAGAATCAAGTTATTTGAGAAAAATGAGAGATAAATTTTTTACAAAACTTAAAATAGATTTTTTGGTATTTCTTCATTAGCTTATTTGAAAGGATTTTTTCTAAATTAAGACAAACGTTTTTATTTATAACCTCAAAACTATCTTGTGTAGCCAGGATTTATTAAAGGAATAAATGAGAGTTCTTTTACTATATATAAACAGCATTTTTTTTTTGCCTTTCAATGAACATATAAACTCTTTGGTATAATCTTGCTAAAATCTCTCTTTAAGATTAATGCTAATGGAAGTTGGCAGGATTCCAAAAAGACAAGGGTAACCTCTCCTCTCTAAGTGAACTTCTAAATCCACCTAAGTAGAAGAGAGAGATATAGAAAGAGGCTCATTGATGAACCAATAAATGAGAGTCTTTTCATGTCCCATATCCCTGTGGTAGAACCCTGCTCAGGGCAGTAAGAAAAAGTTAATTTATTTGGAATTATAAATATGAAAACTCTTTATTGTTCATTTTCTTTTAATTCACATGAATGGTTTAGCAATTAATAAATTATTCCTTTTCAGTACAGCCATGAAACTTAAGTCTAACATGAGCACCACACATGTGAATATTATAACCTTAAACACAAAATCTGTCTGGCCATCTTCCCAGAGGCTTGGAAAAAATAAGTTGATAAAAATTCAAGCAACAGAAGGGGGCAGTAAAACACAACAGAATGCTCTGGAAGATTTTTAATCTTGCTTATTTTCTCTTCATACAGACAATTTCCCAACAAATTTCAGAGGATAATAAGAGAAATTTTTTTATAACAAATACATATATTTGTCTATAAAACATACACAGAAACACTAAACATATACAAATGTGAGATGTATGAGGTTTACACATGAGCAAAACCTTATTTTTTATGGTACACAATAATCATAGTACTTTTCCATATAAAACAGGATTAGCCATCTTAATTTGGTCTATGACATTTAATATCCTCCCATGACCAACATCTCAAAATGTAATAATGCATTTTATTTTATTTTCTCAGATTTATCACAATTATTTTTGACAAATTATAATTAACAAATTATAACAATGTTTTCTTTCTTAAGCCTGTACTTGCACTATTTTCAAAACCATATCCATCCTTAAAGTCTCAGTGTTTCTTTGAACTCTTTTCTGACATTAAAGGTACGTGGAACTTTCTTCACTCTATTGTGCTACATAAATTGCAATTTAAACAAAGTAGTTTAACCAAGTAGGTTTTTAAAAAAGAATTTCCAATATGAGACAAAGTTCAATCCCTTTGCGTTTCCAGTAGCCTCAATAGGCTTACTCTTTACCCCTTGTTTTTTTCCCCATCTTTGAATTCAGACTGTCTTTGCAAACGTCAGAAAATACTCTATAAGTAGTAGGTATACATACAATTAATGTCTGATAGAGAAGATAATGATGATGTTGATTTCAAAATGAATTCAGCATTAAAATGTAAACTTTTAGTGTACTATCAAAGCGAGATTATGGATTCTTACACAGCACCTGACCCAAGGTAAAATTAGTAGCTCTAACTATAAACTTAAAATCTGAGTAGATGCAATTTACTCATTTAAAATGAAACAGAAAATTGAAAATTTCTTCGTTGAAATTTCATGTAAGACTCAGTGTAAATACGTGGAAGAGCTACCTCGCTGGGACGGAATTTTAGTCACTTATGTCTCATGAAGACTCAGAAAATGTATATATTAGGCAAAATGGTAAAAAAAATTTTTAAAAATCGATGACTCTTTTTTGTTCTGTAAGACTTCCACAAATTGGGGCATGTGGTGTATTTTCAGTTTTTTATGCCCTCCTTTTAATGCTAAGAATGCGTGACTTAACAGAATTTTCTATTTTCCACTTCTTTGCTGTAATTTCTTTTTTTAGTATTTCATCTTTGCCAAGTCCTCCCTGACTGCTACCAAAGAAAGATACTAAAAATCAAAGGAAGATAAAAGGCAACTGTTAAAATCATTATTCCCTGTAATTAATTCCTCATTAAACTACGTTCCAAAATGAGAATAGAAAATTAGCTCTAATAAACCCAGGCAATTGAAAAGTAAATGCAATGTTGTAATTTGATTCATTATCTTGGCAAAGTGGGCCAAAAAAGAATGTAAAACTCAAATGTCTTTTATTGGCATCTCCTGCTGGAGACCAAAACGGTGAAAACTAGGAGGCAACAGAAAAAGCAACGCATTAAGACAGAGATCTCAGACTCTGTAAATTCTGGTTATCGCCGCCGCTTCCCTTGTCCGTCAGAACACAGGAAACGTTATATATTGCTGATCCCTCGGGCTGGACCCAAATAACGATTTACAGGGAACCTGCTTGGGAGAAATATCGTGGAGAATATACTTTTTTTTTTTTTTTAACCTCTCCAAAAAACAAGGAGGGAGTGATGGTGCGGAGAACAGTATTTCTTATGTTAAAAGCAACTTAGCCATAAAGCTAAATTACAGATGTGTACACTGCGTGTAGCTGTTACATTTCATTTGGCAAAATAAAAGTAAAAAATCAAATACAATAAACGTATGTACGTGCGGCACACACAGAAGGTTAAGCGTCGTCGCTAAAACATAGATGGTGTCAGCTTCCTTCGTCTTGCTGGCCCCAGTCTGTCCCGAGGGTGACATCCTGGGGGACCAGACGGGGCGACAGCAGGGATTCCGTGCGCTCCGGGAGTTCGGAGCTGACCCGCTTCCCAGAAGGGAAGGGAAGTGTCCCGCGCGGCATTCCACGAGGCGACAGGCCCGGAGGCGCCGGGGCAGAGCCTGGAAGGAAAGGAATCCGGAGCAGAGCTGGGCGCGGGGCCGAGAGGGGTCGGAGGGAGGACAAGCAGCTCTGCGCCCAGCTGGGGGCAGCCAGCCGCAGCAAGCTTCTTCCTGGCGTTCCGATTTTCTCATCTGCGTGAGTAAAAACTGCCCCCACCGGCTTTCGCAATTTTTTTTTTTTTTTTCCAGTGGAGTCGGGTCAGAATTGAGGCAGTTGGTTTCGTCACACGGGGGCTTGGTCTTGGGGCATAAAAGGAAAGGTCTCCGCGGGACCGTCCAGTTGTCAAACGACCTGCAGCGAGTGTCAGGAGCACGCCCAGGCCTCCGCAGCAGACCCTCCTTCAGCTCCGACGCCAGACGCCCAGACGGCTTCGGCTTCGCCTCCGCAGTCCGCGCCCTGCCCGCCGCCGCCGCCGCCACCGCCACGATGCTCGCCCGCGCCCTGCTGCTCTGCGCGGCCTTGGCGCTCAGCCACGCAGGTGGGTCCCTGGCGCTGCGCCCCGCGGGCGTCTCGGTTCCGCTGCGGGGCACAGCTCCCGCTCTGACCTCCGGGTCCATCCCGGTGCCCCGATCGCGCTGCAAATAGAGACGCTGCGTGACTCGGGAAAAGAGCTCGGAACACTCCAGTCCAAAAGGACTGGGTGGATTTTCCAGCTTTGCCACCAGCTCTGATCATCGTGAACCAGTTACTTACCTGGTCTGAGACTCACTCTCATCTGTTTAACGGGGATAGTGATACTAATTTGCAGGGTGTCATGGTGATAAGGTCTGATCAACATGTGTGAATTGTGTGTGGTATCTACTGATAGTGAATGTAAGAAATTAAAACAAAACAAAACAACACTGTCTAGTCAGGGCTTTCCTACCCCCAGGAAAGCCTGTACTTTCCTAGATTATTTTTAAGATAAGCAAAATATTGGAAAGGTAAGCTATTTTTACCTTGAAATTTTTCCTAATTTTTGATGAATGTACTAGATCCGTCCGTTTTAATTTTTAAAGTGCTACTTTTTTTGCGCTTCCTAAAAATACTACTTTGAACATCCGAAAAGTTACTAAGAAAAAAGTTAGTAACACTATTTACGAAGCTGAATATTCTTTTACCCTTGTTTAGACTAACTATTTCTACATTATAACTATTCTGTGAGACAGGTAAAAAAATTGTATTTCCATAAGTACCTGTATATTTCTTTAACATATTATTGTGACGTTGACTTATAATTAGTAAAACAATTAAAAGTCTAAGTCAAGATTAAGACATTGAAGAATGTTTTATTTGCTGTCCTTACTTTCATTGTAGCAAATCCTTGCTGTTCCAACCCATGTCAAAACAGAGGTGTATGCATGACCGTAGGATTCGACCAATATAAGTGTGATTGTACCCGGACAGGATTTTATGGTGAAAACTGTTCAACACGTAAGTTTACCTTTGAGTTTGCTCATTTGGAATGGGGTTGCACACAATTACCGGTTTACATACTTATGCCTTATAACGGGCCCCATTAATTTCTCTCTCCTTTTTTTTCTGTATTGCAGCTGAATTTCTGACAAGAATAAAATTATTACTTAAGCCCACGCCAAACACAGTGCACTACATACTCACCCACTTCAAGGGAGTCTGGAACATTGTCAATAACATTCCCTTCCTTCGAAACACGATTATGAGATATGTGTTGACATGTAAGTACAAGTCGCTTTCTAAGATTTGTATCTCCTTTAAAGAAAAATGTGCTTTATAATACTGTAGATTACTAGATCTAATCTAAAACCATATTTCCAAGCTTTTCAAAATGACTTTAAATATATCTTTTTATTCTGCCTACTATCTTACTGGTCAAAAAAAAATTGACATTTAAATCCCATCAGTTCATACAGTACTGTGTCACAGTTAAAATTCTGCTTACAAGGCGGCATACTTGTAACTTTCACTGTTCTGGCCAATTTGCAGAGGAAATATGGTCTGGTTGTTTATGGAATGTCCATGGGCCACAGAATTGTTCTGAACATGTAGCACTCATTAAAGATTAATGGTTAATTGGGATAGAAATATCTTTCTATCATCTAGAGTGTCATGCCCAGACAGATTACCCTGTTATAGATCCCTTGAGTAGTGAGTATTTACCTGAAAAATCAAGATTGCCAGTGTTTATATTTATTGAACATTCATTTTAAGTATTGGACTTTAAAGTATAAATGTTTTAAAATACAGTATCTTTGATAGTTGGAATTAAATTCAATCCTGTGTTACTTTCTATATTATACAATGAAATGATCATTGATTTGATTTGCATATAGGAATAAATAAGTAAATAAGACAATTTTTTTTTCTTAAAATTTCAGCCAGATCACATCTGATTGATAGTCCACCAACTTATAATGTACATTATGGCTACAAAAGCTGGGAAGCCTTCTCCAACCTCTCCTATTATACCAGAGCCCTTCCTCCTGTGGCTGAGGACTGTCCAACTCCCCTGGGTGTGAAAGGTGAGTGAAAAGACGTCATTAAAGGTGTATTAAGTGTAAGGGGGGCTGGATTGCTACCTAAAATAGTTGACCTTAGACTATCATTTATTTGTTAACAAAAGTGTGGTCTTTTTCTTTATTATGGATATTTATGGGCATTTTTAAAAGTGTGAATCTATGTAAATCTATTCCACCAAAAAGAAATAAGCATCTTGGTATAGTATCTTCGTATTTTCAAATTCTTTGATTGAAACTGAATTATCACTGTTAAGATAGATAAAATTATTCATAAGAAGTTGTCAGGCACAGTGGCTCATGCCTACAGTTTCAGTGCTTTGGGAGGCCAGGAGTTCAAGACCAGCATGGAAAACATACCAAGACCTTGTTGCTACAAAAGATTTAAAAAAAAAAAAAAAATTAACTGGGTGTGGTGGTACATTGTAGTCCCAGCTACTTGAAGGCTGAGGCAAGAGGATTACATGAGCTCAGGAGTTCCAGGCTACAATAAGCTACACTCCAGTCTGGGATGATAATAAAGGGACATCCTGTCTCCAAAAAAAAAAGGACGTTGTTCTCCCATATCTTAGAGCCATCATTTATATTCTGATCCTGCCCACAATTACATTTATCCTATAAGCAAAGAATTCCTGGTAAAGTGACAGCCATTATCTGTTTTCTTGAAGATACAGGATGGATTCTTAACTTAGCTTTCTCATTTTTCAGGGAAGAAGGAGCTTCCTGATTCAAAAGAGGTTGTGGAAAAACTTCTTCTAAGAAGAAAGTTCATCCCTGATCCCCAGGGCACAAATTTGATGTTTGCATTCTTTGCCCAGCATTTTACCCATCAATTTTTCAAGACAGATATTGCACGAGGACCAGCTTTCACCAAAGGGCTAGGCCATGGGGTAAGACAGAGTTAAATCAGAATTATGGTAAATCCTAGGAAGTATTAACAGTAAAGGACACATACATATATAGATACTACTACTTGTAATTTGTCTCACATTTTTAGTTTAAAATACTAGCTCTGCAAGTAAAATATGTTTGTACTCTGATTATGCTGCTTTCAATATTATAAGGTGAAATTTTTACAACATTATTATCTTTTGGAGTTTAATAACACAGCTTTAACATATACTGATAAGATTTTTTTTATGAATAATGCATTTTTTTAAAGAATTACTATATGATTATAGCAAAGCATATGATATAAGCTCAATATGGTACACTAATTTTTTAAACCCAAGGGACATATATAGATTTGTAGCTTTGGTGGATAAACAAATTTATTTAGGGATGGCACCCTGTGGCTCAAAGGAGTAGGGCACCAGCCCCATATACTGGAGGTGGCAGGTTGAAACCCGGCCCTGGCCAAAATCTACAAAATCAAAACAAAACAAAACAAAACAAATTTCTTTAGTATTTTGTGGCTATGGCAAAAATATATTTTTTTTTATTGGAAAATTTTAAAGAAAGCTAAGTCATCAAATTATTTAAAATAATTTATAGAATAGACATTTTATATAAGAACTTCAATAGCAACAAATCAGAATTTTTTTCATAATTTTCTAGGTGGACTTAAATCACGTTTATGGTGAAACTCTGGAGAGACAGCATAAACTGCGCCTCTTCAAGGATGGAAAAATGAAATATCAGGTATGTAGTTTCCTTTCAATATTAGCTTGTAGTTACGACTTACCATTTAGGCCTGTATTTTAAAATTCCTAATGATAAATATTTATTTTTTCGCTTGTTAATTCATGTTTATTTGTTACTGTTATTTTTTAGCTCATTGATGGAGAACTGTATCCTCCCACAGTCAAAGATACTCAAGTAGAGATGATCTACCCCCCTCATGTTCCTGAACACCTGAAGTTTGCTGTGGGGAACGAGGTCTTTGGTCTGGTGCCTGGTCTGATGATGTACGCCACAATCTGGCTCCGGGAACATAACAGAGTGTGTGACGTGCTTAAACAGGAGCATCCAGAATGGGATGATGAGAGGTTGTTCCAGACCACCAGGCTGATACTGATAGGTAAGCAAGAAGAGAAAATTTAACTAGCACTCTCTTCCCCAAAGACATGTTTTGAAGAACTGACAGAATGTCGTAAATGAGAAATCACACATCCTATGTTAATTCTGTCTGTGAGCATGATGGGTAATATAACTATCTTTTGTTCTGATATGAACAAGGAAAACAAAGAGAAGTGAAAAAATAGCAAATTAGCAAAATTGCATTTCAATTGCTTGAAAGTTTGTGATCAGAAAAAAATTAATATTCATAATTTTTTGGTGCAAACAGGAGAGACTATTAAGATTGTGATTGAAGATTATGTACAGCACCTGAGTGGCTATCACTTCAAACTGAAGTTTGACCCAGAGCTGCTTTTCAACCAACAATTCCAGTACCAAAACCGCATCGCTGCTGAGTTTAACACACTCTATCACTGGCATCCCCTCCTGCCAGACACTGTTCAGATTGATGACAACCAATACAACTACCAACAGTTCATCTACAACAACTCTATATTACTGGAACATGGACTTACCCAGTTTGTTGAATCATTCACCAAACAAATTGCTGGGAGGGTAAGCATTATTACTGAAAAATAAAAGACTAGTCAGTGACTTTAAAATTTCTGCCACAGAAATTATTTTCTTTTAAACTTACTAGAAGAGCACTTGTATTGCTAGTAAAATTCTTTTATTGAAATAAGAAGCCTAACTTTTGGGGGAAATGTCTAAATGTTTATTTAGTCTGTCATTCTCAAAGAGAAAACTGTTATTAATATGTTAAAAATAGGTATTTTCAAGAAGTACAATATATAAATATAGAAATAAATATTTCAGACTTGAATACTAGTGTAATTTTTATTATTTTAAAAGGCAAATAAGTCCTAGGCTGGCATCTTATTGAATTATAAGCACAGCTCAAAGTAGAAATAATAGAGTTTTTTTACAACTAAATTTATTTTCTACAGGTTGCTGGTGGCAGGAATGTTCCACCTGCAATACAAAAAGTAGCAAAGGCCTCAATTGACCAGAGCAGACAGATGAGATACCAGTCTTTTAATGAGTACCGCAAACGCTTTTCACTGAAGCCTTATTCATCATTTGAAGAACTTACAGGTGAGAAGCAGTTTCCAAACTTCGTAAAAGAATCAAGGGTCAAATGGAAACAATAGAGAAGTTGAGGAAAAATGAGCAAAGGGATACAGCTACTTTTTATTTTCAAAAGTTTGACATGGATTGTCTCTCTGTCTTCATCACTTTCACAGGAGAGAAGGAAATGGCTGCAGAGTTGGAAGCCCTCTATGGTGACATTGATGCTATGGAGCTGTATCCTGCCCTGCTGGTGGAAAAGCCTCGTCCAGATGCCATCTTTGGTGAGACCATGGTAGAAGTTGGAGCACCATTCTCCTTGAAAGGACTTATGGGTAATGCTATATGTTCTCCTGCCTACTGGAAGCCAAGCACTTTTGGTGGAGAAGTAGGTTTCAAAATCATCAACACTGCCTCAATTCAGTCTCTCATCTGCAATAATGTGAAGGGCTGTCCCTTTACTTCATTCAACGTTCCAGACCCAGAGCTCACCAAAACAGTCACCATTAATGCAAGTGCCTCCCGCTCTGGACTAGATGATATCAATCCCACAGTGCTGCTGAAAGAACGTTCAACTGAGCTGTAGAAGTCAAATGATCGTATTTATTTATTTATATGAACCATGTCTTTTAAGTTAATTATTTAATATTTATATTGAACTCCTTATTTTACTTAACATCTTCTGTAACAGAAGTCAGTACTCCTGTTGCGGAGAAAGGGGTCATACTTGTGAAGGTTTTTGTGTCACTACTTTAAAGATTTTTTTTTTTCAAGTTAAATAGGAACATAGTTTTCATTCCTTCTTGTAAACCAGGAGGAAATGAGTTTTGACAACTTTTTACTTGAATTTAAATTTATATTGTGTTATAATAAGACCAAAAGCAAAGATGTTTGAACCCTTAAACATGGTTAAAAGATGATAAAATGCTGAAAGTTTCTACACTGTCAGTCTTTCTAGTGTGTCTTCCATGATGCATTAGACATAACTAATGTTTGAAATCTTAAAGTACTTCTGGGCATTTATGTGTCATCGAACAAAAAAAGGTCCAAGTGCATTTTTAAATGAATGTTTAAATTACCAATAATTTCACATCTATTTTTTAAAGTAATATTGAAAGAATAATTTCAGATGTCTAAATTCATAGGTAGAATCACTTCTAAAAGGCTTGTTTTGTTAAATTTGTACCTATATCAATGAAAGAAGCTGCCTTAGGGGCGACGCCTGTGGCTCAGTGGGTATGGCACTGGTCCCATATACCAAGGGTTGCTGGTTCAAACCCAGCCCCTGTCAAACTGCAACAAAAAAATAGCCAGGCGTTGTGGCAGGTGCCTGTAGTCCCAGCTACTTGGGAGGCTGAGGCTATAGAATCGCCTAAGCCTAGGAGTTGGAGGGTACTGTGAGCTGTGTAATGCTACAGCACTCTCCCAAGGGCAATAAAGTGAGACTCTAGTCTCTACAAAAAAAAAAAAAAAAAAAAAAAGAAGAAGAAGCTGTCTTGGATTTAAAATCAGTAGAAATTATACTATATTTCCTATTAAAATATTGCATAAGAGATTTCATTTTTTCACCCAGAGTGAACATCTACTTAATATAACTGTTTTAGCTTCCTTTGCAATCGAAATGCCAAATGTATTAAGGTGATGGAACCCTTGCAGTCCTATCTTAAAATAAGAATATTTTATGTTGAGAGATTTCAGAATTTGTTTATATGGCTGATAAAAAGTAAAATCTGTAGCAGCAAATGATTCTACATTTAAAATATGCAATAATAAGTAAGAAAACCAAATTACAGTTCAAATTTAGGTTTTAACTCTTGAAGGAAACTGTATTTTATCCTTGTGCACAGCAGACCTGGTACTCAATAGATTTTGCTATGAGATGAATGAATTACTGAGCTGTGCTTGGGTAATGATCTGTTTTCTTAGATTTCCTATTGCACAGTGTGATTTAGCCGTTCATACCACAGTATAAACTGTATATACAGTATAAACAGTATAAGCAATAGCCTTATAAAATACCTCTTCAAAATGCTTAAATTCATTTCAAAGGTCAATTTTATCTGAATCATGATGAGCCAGTGTATGCATTTGAATCAACGTGCTGCTCCTTTTATTTTCTTTTAGCTGTTTTGCTAAGAGAAATTCTGATTACTTTATTTCTTCTATTTTGTTTTACTGGGTTTAAGGTCAGAGTTTGTCTTTCTTTGGACTCTGCCTTTATTTTCTTGCCTGAACTTTTGCAAGTTTTCAGGAAAGCCTCAGCTCAGGACTATTATTTAGTTGCCCTTATAAAGGATTAAAGAAAAAAAATAATAACTCTTTAAAAAATATATTCACTTGCTTTAAGTGAAAGGCAGAGAATTTTATTTATAATTAATTTTGACCATCTCTAAAAAGGAGCCTACAAAGAGGCTAATACCTCTGAAAGAACTATAGGGGGCTCATGACAGAAAGAAAGTTATATTCTTATTCTAATTACAACCCTTTCTTATTTAAAAACAAAGCCAAAGACTTTCTGAGTTGATCTCAGCAATAGTAATAATGATGATGATGACAATAATCATTCTTTTCCACATCTCCTTGTCAGCTGACACTTAATGGTACTGTATATTACTTAATTTAATTTATTGAAGATTATTATTTATGTTTTGTGAGAACATTATTGTTATGAACTATGTTTAAGACTACAATCATTGATGTTTTT
>CAUYPK010072727.1:0-36449 GCA_963574355.1 Loris lydekkerianus | reverse complement strand
TCTTCTCTTTAACACACTAATTTTTTGTCTGCCAAGTAATCCTCAACACTCCATCCTGCAGAAACCAATGGTGAATTCACCCCTGACTGTGTTAGATGCTAAGGAGAGGCTGTGGCCTTTGCTTTGACACTTCACTGGAGTAGAAGGCAACAGAGCAGTTCCCTGGCCATGTCCCTAAGCAGTGGATATATCTAGAAAAAATGTGGCATCAGCCCTTGAGGTCCTCACCAGTGTCTGTGGGTGGAGCTGTATATAGTCACAAACCATGTGCGGGCTTGGAAAAGCAAAGACATGTCTCAGGGAAAGCCCTTGGTTGAGGTATGTGGGTCTCTTCTTGACTGCTTTTCCTGTTGTAGTAAATAAATTTACTTTCCCCCCCCAAAAAAAAAATAAATAAATGCAAGGATTTATTTCTGAATTCTAAATTCTGTCCCATTAACCTGTATGTTTATCCTTATGTCAGTTACTACAATATCTTGATATCTATACCTTTATAGAGACTAGATTTTCTGTTTCCTGAATGTGCCATGCTCTTTCTCACCTCTAGGCCATTGCAAATGCTCTTCCTACTGTTTAAAAGTCTTATTCTAGATAATTCTTATATATTTTTCAGGCTCAAGATCAGAAGATGCTTTGTCAAAAAAATGTTCTTTGATTTCAAAAGTCTGGATCAGGGGCTTCTCCTTAGTGCTTCAGATCATCCTATGATTAACCCTACCATTGTATTATCAAATTTTATTGTATTTGCCTATTCATTTGACTGTAAGCTCCACAATCATAGGAATCTTCTTTAACCCATTCAAAATAGTTACATCTCCATCGTTTTATGTAGTGCATGATACAAAGGAGATGACCAATAAAAAATTGTTGAAAAATGTTGAGCTGATTCTGTTTCTAATAATGGAAACAGAAGTAATTTGAACTAAATTTCCTGCTAAAAGTCATAAGAAAGTTGAGATAAGATATAAATAATAAGGGAACACTTCTTCACTGCTGGTGGGAATCAAAGCTGGTACGCTTCTTTTGGAAAGAAGTTTGGAGAACACTTAGGGATCTAAACGTAGACCTGTGATTTGATCCTGCAATTACTCTACTAGGTGTATATTCAAAAGATCAAAAATCACTTGGCAACAAAGATATTTGCACCAGATTGTTCACTGCAGCTCAATTCATAATTGCCAAGTCATGGAAGAAGCCCAAGTGCCCATCAACCCATGAATGGATTAATAAATTATGGTATATGTATACCATGGAATACTATTCAGCATTAAAAAAAGACAGACTTTACCTCTTTTATGTTTACACGGATGGAGCTGGAAATATTCTTCTTAGTAAAGTATCTCAGGAATGGAAAAAAATATTCAATGTACTCAGTACTAGTATAAAACCAATTTATAATTACTCACACTTTCACATGAGAGATGAATCACAACTATAGCCCAGGATAAAAGAAGGAAGGGGAAGGGGATGAGAAGGGAGGGGGGTGGCTCTGTAGAGGGAGGGTTAATGGTGGGACCACACCTATGGAGCATATTGCAAGGGTACAAGTCAAATCTATCAAGTATTGAACACAAATGTCTTAACACTTTGATTAAGTCGATGTGAGAGCTATGTTAATTAGTAGGATGTAAGCACTCCAATTTGTACAAATAATCAACACATTGAATCCCACAAAGGCATAGATGTATTCATGATCTATGTATATATGAATTAATAAAAAAAAGATATAAATAATATATGTTTGAGAACATCTGAAGTTTAACAAAGCTATGTGGTATTATAGAGCCAAAATACAGACTAAGAAGAAAACAGAGGCTGTTTTTCTACTAAGGCCACTGCTGATCACTCATGTGAGAGAGCTGAGAAAGTACAGAGCTTCTGACAGATTCATGAAGCTAAAAGAACAAAAAATTGGAATTCAGGACTTGTCAAGGAAAAGGAACTCTAAAATAAACATCCAAGCTTTGGGGTCTAATTTATAAAAAATAAATATTAAAAGGAAGGGTAAGTCAACCTTTGCATGGATTAAAGACATTTTCAATCATAGTGGATTAAGGTGATATAGGATTGCTAGTGTCTCTCACCACCTACCAGAATTGAGTATAAATCCTTTCTAGATAAAGATAAAAATAATTGAGACCCAAACCATCTCTACTATAACTTCTCAAATGTATGTGTCCCTAATCAAAACCAACTAGGCATATGAAGAAACAGGCAAAGTGATAGAAAATCTAAATAAACAATAGATAATATATCCACAAATGGATTAATAAATTGTGGTAATTGTACACCATGGAATATTATGCAGCCTTAAAGAAAAATGTGTACATGGATGGAGTTGTAACATACTCTTCTTAGCAAAGTATCTCAAGAATGGATGAAAAAGTATCCAATGTACTCAGCCCTATTATAAAATCAATTTATAGCCCAAGAATATGGGTACAGAGGACAGGGAGGGGAAGTGAGAATGGGTGAAGAGAGGGTAATTGGTGGGACCACACCTATGGTTCGTCTTACAAGAGTACATGTGAAATTTACAAAATGTAGAATATAAATGTCTTAACACAATAACTAAGAAAATGCCGTAAGTACTGTTAACCAGTTTGATGAAAATATTTCAAATTGTGTATAAAAGCAGGACATTGTGCCCCATGATTACATTAATGTACACAGCTACAATATAATGAAAAAAAAAAAAACAAAAATAAAAAAACAATTAATTTAAGATACTTTTACACTATCCTAGGAAGGGATCGTAAGAAAGCAAATGGTGCAAGACTATATTTGCCTATCCCATATGCATTATCTCTTTTTAATAAGCTAACAGAATTTCAATTGTGTAGGGTTTGACAGTGTGTCTTTTTAAAAGCCACAATTCTTTCTTGTAGTAGAAGGTGTATGGAGCAAGGGTGGGCATTGCAATATGAGCAGAAGTTTGACAGTGCTGGGTACTGCTGTGTGAATCTTGCTCTCCTAATACCATCACAGTGTTTCTACTTCTCAGGAGGAAGGTCATTCCTTCCTTCCTCCTGCCCTTAATTCAGCCATCTTACTTACAAAGAGAAAAAAGTCCACACCTTAGAAATGGTACAAAAAGCCTGGGTATAGGGTGGCGCCTGTGGCTCAACAGTAGGGCACCGGCCCCATATGCTGGAGGTGGTGGGTTCAAACCCATCCCCGGCCAAAAACTGAAAAAAAAAAAAAAAAGGCCTGGGTATCTAATGATATTATGTACCTGCTCTATCTTTAGACTTTTGTAACATGAAAGAAAATAATCATTTTGTTTCAACAAAATACTTGAGTTTTCTGTTTCATATCTCTGAATTCCATCTATAACCAACACAAAGATTATAAAAGACTGTTTAAATACTGTAACCCAGTAAGTGAGAGATCAGACTAAAAAATACTTAAAAATCAAGCAATAATGTTAACACACATACACACAAATGTTACTACCTTAATATACAACAAAATAGAAGGAAGGAACAAAATTTGAATAAAGAGGACTTTCTTATAATGATAAAAGACAAACGTTAGAATGATACAATGACTATGAACCTCTAAGGAACAAACAAGGTTTTATTAAAATATAGAGAAAAGATTGAAATCAAAAGAAAAATATTTATAGAAACCTAACAATAGTGGCAATTTTTAAAAAACTTCTATTTGAATAAAATAAATACTTGTCTATTTTAAAAGCTTCTATGTAGGAGGATATTTGACAAGCTAGAAGGAAGGAAGACCTTTCTAAAATGACCCAGAAAGTAAAAAACCCTAAAGTAAAAGAAAAAAAATACTTGACCACAATGAAAAAAAGCATCTTTTTCTTTAGCAGAAAGTGCCAAAGATAGGATTAAAAGTTAAACAACTAATTGGATAATGCTTACCAAATAAATGTCAAAGATTTGGTATTTTTGTGCCCTAAAAAACCCTTTAACAATCAACAGAAACAAAAGTAAATAACTCAATAGGAAAGTAAAATGAGCAAACATCATCAACAGGTAATAGAAATATCAAAAATGAGTATATAAAAATATGTCCAGTGGGGAAAAGAATCAAATATTCCTTTAAAACAATAATGAGTTGGACACCAGGGATACATGCCCACAGAGAAAAGGCATGCAGGACACAGCAGGAAAGTGACCATCTGCAAGCCAAGGAGAGATTCCTCAGGAGAGAAACCAACCTTGACCTCAGATTCTCAGCCTCCAGAACTGTGAGTAATGAACTTGTGCTGCTTACCCTTAAAAAACTAAATAAATAAATAAAATAATTAGTTGCTATTTCTTGATAAAGGCAAATATTAGAAACATTGCCCCTACATTTTGTTGGTGTATGTGGCAGGGACAGCGAGCTTGCTCTCTCCTTTTTTTTTTTTTTTTTTTTTTTTTTTTTTTCCTTTACTACTGGGCTTTGGAGCCACCACTGAAGCTAGGGTGGTCATGTGACTAAGTTCTATCCAATGAGATGGAAGCAGGAGTGCTGCTGGCAGTTCCTGCTGAGTCTACTTAAAGGAAGTGCCTCACTGGGGGCATGGACCCTTGGCTCTTTGATCTCTCCTCCTTTTACCACAACTTGGATGTAACAGGTGAAGACACAGGAGCAAATCTTGAAGAAGCGAGATGGCCAAGAATGACAGCCACATGTTAGAGGAGTGGAGCAGAAAGATAGAATGGTTGTCTGGCTAGTTGGGAGCTCCCAAAGCAGCCTGGACTGCTTTCTTTTCTTGTCTCTGTACCCAAAGTATAGTTCAACTCAATCCCTAACTGCTATGTTAAGAGTGTTGAAGAGTAAACTGGTGTAGGAAACTTTGGTGATAAGTGACAAAATAGTAAAGGTGCTTTTCCTTTGGTCCAAAGAATTTTACTGGGGAAGTTATTTGAAGCAAAAAATTCGGCAAATGCACAAAGGTGTTCACAATAGGATACTCACTGGAGCTATATTTTCATAATGAGAGTTTGTTTTAAAAAAGGGAATGAGAGTATCTTCTTTACTCTTGTGTTATCTGTGTTCAGCACAATACCTGATAAATAAAAGCTTTTTCATGTTTGCTGAAAAAAATGCAGCAATGAATGATTTAAAAGATTACTTAAATGAACTATGATATCTACATATTCCTATGTAATGGTTACAGACTTTAAAAACTGAAACTTAAAGATGTCCACAATATGTTTTTCATTGAAAAAAATTTTTTCTAGAATGTGTGTATTTTTATATAGTATTCCTTTCTATAGTAAGTACTTGAATTTCATGAAAACAAGCACATATTTCTAGAATTACTGGGAAAAAAGGATATTTCCATTTTACAAGAAAGTAAATATATGTCTAATTTTGTAACAGTAGTGAATATATCTTCCTTCTCAATTCCCTTAAACATTAAAAAAATTAATCACATAGTACCCTACAAATAAAATCTTACTAATCAAAAAGAAAATTTATAAGATACTCATTTTTGCTACTATGTAAAAATTATAAAAGAAAATATTTACATACAAGTTAAAGAATCTCTGCAGGGCACAGTGGCTCACACTTGTAATCCTAGCACTCTAGGAGGCTGAGGCTGGTGGATTGCCTAAGCTCAGGAGTTTGAGACCAGCCTGAGTCAGAGTGAGCCCTGTCTCTAAAAATAGCTGGGCATTGTAGTGGGCACCTATAGTACCAGCTCCTTGGAAGGCAAGAAGATAAGGTTAGCTCAAGAGTTTGAGGTTGCTGTGAGCTATAGTACCACAGCACTCTACTGAGGGTGACAAGGTAAGATTCTATCTCAAAAAAAAAAAAAAAGTTTAAAAATCACATAATTTGGATCAGAGAGAAAATTAAATTAAATTAAAAGATGTTTTAAAAAGTGATGACAGTGGGAGCAATTCTTAGGCAAATTTAGAAGATAATATAGACAAAGAACTATTCTGAGATGCTTTATAAAAATGACAGCGAGCAAAGTTAAGTAGGAAAGTAGCAAACACAAAAGCAGAAAATTAAACTAAACAATAATAGAATTAATAAATTAATTCAACAAGTGTTTATTTGCACAAACCAATGAAATAAGCAATTGTAACACAGGTCAAAATGGTGATAAAGAAAAGAAATACACAGTACTTAGAATTATAATATTGAGGTGGGATAAGAAACCCCCCTTAACCCCTTGCCCTTGCTTCAAAGAAGGAAGTAAAGTAGCAAAGATAAAATCAAGGAACAAGAGTAGCCACCAGGGTGGCACCGTAATTGTTGCCTGACCCATTGTCCAGAAATAAAATTGTTTCCCTATCCAGTCCTGTGATCACTGTAACTGCAAGTGCTGTAATGCTGTTTTCTGCTTCTGTAACAAACTGATTATGAAAGTTGGTTGCTTGCTTGCTGACTGAACTGCACATAGCCCCTGACAGTATAGATAATTTACCCTATGTAAACCCTTCCCTTTTCACGACCAGTACTGTTCCCTTTGTATCCATGTAGAGGATACAGTCGGTTGGCCAACCCAATAAAGACTTCTAAAATTGGCTTTAATTAATTGGTGTCCCTGGTGGTCTTTTAATCTCACACTCTATAACAATATAACATACAGACAAGAATAATTGTTAAAAAGTAAACTTAGCACAATCAAATTTTAGGGTTTATTTGAAAAAACAATTCATAGGTGGCACCTGCAGCTCAAAGGAGTAGGATGCTGGCCCCATATGCTGAATGTGGTGGATTCAAACCCAGCCCCAGCCAAAAACTGCCAAAAAAAAAAAAAAGAAAGAAAGAAAGAAAATAAAAGAAAAAGAAAGAATGACTGAATGAAAAGAAAAAACAATTCGTGAATCTACAGCTCCAAATCAGAAGTGGTTAGGGAGCTTCATGAAGGGAATACAAAGGGGGAGGCTTTTAATACTAATGCAGAAGTAAAGCAAAGAACATATTTGATTGGTTATGAAAAGCCCCCAGCTTCAGCCCATGGCCCCTTTAACCTTGCCTATTTGCTTCTCTAACCTGCTTCGCCCCTCCCCACACCTTCGATCCCTGGAACTCACCCCTTCCCTCCCCATGCCCTTGATCCCTGGAACTCCCCCTCCCCTTCCCTCACCCTTGATTCCTGGAATTCACCCCTCCCCTCCCCACATCCTTGATCCCTGGAACTCCCCCTCCCCTCCCACACCTTTTGATTCTCAGAATAATCCCCCCTCCCTCGGTGCTGGAAATTTCCCAACCAGCACAGGTGTTGCAACACAGATTTCGAAGTAGACACCCCCCAACCATGTATAAAAAGCTTCAGCTCCTGTCATTTGGGGCTCGACCTGTGTTCTTGCCAGAACTTGAGGTCGGGTCCCAGCGGCTGGAAACTGCAATAAACCTCTTGCTTTTGCAACAAGACACGTCTCTTGCGTGTGACTGGGGGTCGTCACCAGGACAAAGAGGGTGCCCGGTGAAGGGGGGCTCTCTACAGTTACAGCTATACAATTGCCTTATTTAGTTCATTCATTAGAAAGTCTCTGAAAGGTCTGGACCCAAGGAAGAAAGATTATTCCAAGGCGCAAAACAAAGGAAAATGGAACCCTTATTCTGTAGAAATAATGTGATCTTTATTTCCACCTGGATGCATGTAGGGTGAAATCAAGAAAGGAATTCCACACATAGGTTATGGCAGATGGGGATTGAAAGGGTCAGGGAGTGCAGCAATGGGTGGCATTCCTATTTCCTGGGAGGGACAAGTCTGACCCTTCCTCAGTGGGTCGTGAATCTGACCCTGCCTGGGTGGGGCAGGTCTATTTGGGCAGATACACCTGATTCTATCACTCTCTAGCAATATAAGTTTGCTCTGATTATTTAAACTTAGATTCTATTTTTCTTTAATCCTGAGGAGTCATTTATAAGAAATAGCTCAAGTTAAGTTTCACTTATGTTTGCAAATCAGTCAAGGTTGAGGTAATTGATAAGACTGAAGGGATTACAACTAAACTTAACCCTTTTCCCTTTGGTTGGTTCACTGAAAGATCAACTCACAATTATGGTAGATTAATAAGAGAAGGATTTATTTCCAAATACTATATGCATGGGGGGAACGACAGAATGATTTCACAAAGTCTTAGTGATTGTCAGTGGCTTTTGAAGATGCCTTTTAGAAGGGAAGGGGAGACTGTAAAGTGTCTGTGAAGCATTTTGGATGCCGGAGGGAATGTGTATAGCAAGTGATCTCTAGGGGGATGTGTGTATAGAGGGGTGGAAACAGATTGACTTGCAGATTAACCTGAGAGACAGATCTCAGTGCTTCAAATGACCTTAAGGCCAGGTTTGTTCTTATGTAATAAGGAAAGTCAACAGCCTCTTCTGATTCTAAATCAGGTTATTCAGGTTTTATAGAGGAGAGACCAGTGCTTTTTGATCAAAAATGGCCTTTTAACTTAAAATGTTCTCTATAGCATGGAATCAAATTTGGGGTGAAATTTCCTTAGCTCCTTCAAGGCCCAACTGGCTTTATCTGCTCAGGGATTCTTCAGGCCTGGTCTCCATTTTCAATTACTTTAACACAACTATAAGAGAATCACAGCTATAACTCTTTAAAACTAAATTTGAAGATATAGATAAAATAAATAATTTTTTAGGAAAATATAAATTGTAAGATCAAACAAAAGAAGAGAAAGAAAATTTGAAAATAGCAATAATCACAGACAAAATTGAAAATATATTCCAAGAATTACCAGTCTTGGATGGTTTTATAGGCAAGACTATAGAGACTAACAGAAATAGATATATTTTATACAATTAAAAATTTTAAAGCATAGGAAGAGATGGAAATTCCTCACATGATGTTTGTACTAAAACATGGTTTTAAAATAAAGTTCCATCAAACTAAAAGTAAATGTCATTTGCAAACACAGATATAAAAAACAGAAATTGATACAGGGTTCCCGCATTCAAGGCTGGACAGGGGACCCCAGTTATAGGCGAAAGGCCTATATGCCTCTTTGAGAGGGAGCAGTGAAAAGACTTTGTGAAGGCACACTTGTGAGAAACTGAGGCAGAGTCCCATATAACTGGGTTAGTTGTGGGCATAAACCCCCCCTGACCTAAGATCAGCCTGGTTGGTTGCAGGCATAAAAACCCCTGACTTAAGGCCCACATGGAAGTGGAGACTTGCAAACAAGTTTCTGTATGTCTTAAGAATTTCCTGACTATGCCTTGCTTAAAGATTAAAGTAACTGCCTCCAAATGGTGAGGCCAGTAAGGCAGGTATTCAATCTATCTTTTTCCCCCAAAGCCTCAGGCTTTATCAGATAAAGACTAACAACTATCAGATAAAGACTATCAGATAATGGCTAACAACCTGTTCTCCATTAAGTCATGTATTTTCAGGAGGATTAAGTTAGATAAAGTAGTTATCAGTTAATCTGGTTAAACCTTAGCACATAAGGATAGCTTTAAAATGGTTATCAGTTAATCTGATTTATCCATGGGCCCATAAGTACTAGGCAGTAAGAGGCCTTGGGCCAAGGTTTAAGTCATGTGTTTATTGATTAAGTTATGTGTCTATATAAGCTGGGAAGAAATGAAGAAGTTTGCTGCTTGCCATCATAGACCTTGTGGCCACTCTTTGTTCCATACTATTTCAACTGCAGGTCTATACTCTGCGTCACCGATCTTGCATAAGGGACTTCACGTAACACCATTTGTCCTAGGCTTGGGCAGGTTCATGAAGAGAACACCCTGACCTTTTGCCATGAGCTAGAGGGACTGCATTCATTCCTTTGTCAATAATACTCATTAGTGATAAAAATGTGTTTCTATTCACCAAGTCCTGCCCAACTGTAGAGCCTCGCCAGTTAGTTCTTTTCCTCTGCCAGAAGCTCTGGTGCCTTTTACTTCTGTATTCCTTTCATATATATATATAATATTATTTATATATTTTTTAATTAAATCATAACTGTGTACATTAATGCAATTATGGGGTAGAATGTGCTGGTTTTATATACAACTTCAAATATTTTCATCAAACTGGTTAACATAGCCTTCACCACATTTTCTTAGTTATTATGTTAAGACATTTATATTCTACATTAGTAGATTTAATATGTATCCTTGTAAAATGCACCATAGGTGTGGTCCCATTAATTACCCTCCCTTTACCCATTCTCCCCACTTCCCTCCCCTCCCCCTCCTCTTTCCCTTTCATCTAGGACTGTAGTTGGGTTATAGCTTTCATATGAAAGTGTGGGTGCTTATATATTGGTTTCACAGTAGGGCTGAGTACATTGGATACTTTTTCTTCCATTCTTGAGATACTTTGCTAAGAAGAACATGTTCCAATTCCATCCATGTAAACATGAAAGAGGTAGTCTCCGTCATTTTTAAGGCTGCATAATATTCCATGATATATATATACCACAATGTATTAATCCATTCATGGGTCAATGGGCACTTGGGTTTCTTCCATGACTTGGTAATTATAAATTGGACTGCAATAAACATTCTGGTACAAAGATCTTTGTTATAATGTAATTTTTGGTCTTCTGGATATATACCTAGTAGAGGAATTGCAGGATCAAATGGCAAGTCTCTTTTTAGATCTCTAACTTATCTCCAAACATTTTTCCAAAAGGAACATATTAGTTTGCATTCCCAGCAGCAGTGCAGAAATGTTCCCTTTTCTCCACATGCATGCCAACATCTATGGTTTTGAGATTTTGTGATGTGGGCTAATCTCACTTGAGTTAGATGATATCTCAAGGGGAAGAATCAACATTGTTAAAATGTCCACAATTACCCAAAGCAATAGACAATTTTAACACAATCCCTATTATTACAGCTTCCATGTCATACTTTAAAGATCTCAAAAAAATAATACTTTGTTTTATATGGAATCAGGAAAAAAAACCTCAATTAGCCAAGACATTACTCAGAAATAAAAAAATCAGGAGGAATCATGCTACCAGACCTCAGACTATACTATAAGTCAATAGTGATCAAAACAGTATGGTACTGGCACAAAAACAGAGAGGTAGATATGGGCTATCCTTACTGGACTTAGGTGATATCTCAGAGTGGTTTTGATTTATATTTCTGTAACAATTAAAGACAATGAGTACTTTTTAGTGTTTGTTGGCCATTCAGCTGTCTTCTTCAAAGAAGTTTCTGTTCAAGTCTTTTCCCACTTATAAATAAGATTGTTTGCTCTTGTTGATTAAATTGAGTTCTCTGTGGATTTTAGTTATCAGCCCTTTGTCAGATTTGGAACATGCAAAAATATTCTTTCAGGCTGAAGGCTATTTGTTTTCTTTGTTTGTGGTACCCTTAGCTGTGCAAAAGCTTATTAGCCTCATCAAATCTCATTTATTTGCTTTCAGTATTGTTGCAATTGCTGGGGTGGGGGTCCTTCTTCATAAAATATTTTCCCAGACCAATACTCACAAGCATTTTTCCCAACATCTTTTCTAGAATTTCTATTATTTTTTGTTTTAAACTTAATTTTTTTTATTTAATACGAGTTAATTTTTGTCAATGGTGAGAGGTACAAGTTCAGTTTCAGTCTTCTATATGTAGCAAATAAATAAATAAATACTGAAAATACTGCTGGGGAGGAGCCAGCAGAAGAATTCTGACAGCATGAAAAATAAGAGCAGATCAACTTCCCCAAGAGATTATAAGGCAGATACAAAAGAAAATACCATCCATAGAGAAATTACTAAAATGTCAGAAATAGAATTCAGAATATGGATGGGAAATAAGGTGATTAGGATTGAGGAGAAGATAGAAATAGAAACTCAAAACATAGTCCAAAAATTATCCCAAGAAATTAGTGAATTTAAAGACAAAGTCACCAAGGATATGGACATAATGAGGAAAGACATAGCAGAGTTTAAGGAATTGAAAGACGCATTTGAGGAGCTTTGAAACACAGTAGAGCTCCTCAATAATAGAGCAGAACATTGAGAAAAAAGAATTTCAGAAATTGAAGACAAGACTTTTGTATTATCCCAATCATTCAAAGAGGCAGGAGAAAAGAGAGAGAAAACCCTCTCTGGAATGATTATTTCAGAGGATCAAACATACAAATTATAGGGACTCCTGAAGCAGAAGAGGACAGTCCTAAGGGAATTGCTCTACTCCAAGATGTTGTGGTGGAGAATTTCCCAAGCATTATGACAGACACAGAAACTCAGAGAGTCCCAGTTTTGATCATTAGTGTGGGTCTGGGGAAAGGTAGCACATATTTCATAAATGGTATGAAACTAAGATGATAAGAATGTTTATTTTCATGCTATTGTTTAACACTTTCTGAAAGTTCTAACAAACATAGTATGAAAACCATTAGAAAGGAAGAAAAACATGTTGCCATTATTTTTATTGATGCTGCTTAGTTTGAGTTAAAACAGGACTATGTTAAGTAAACATCTCCTTTATGACAGTTCATATAGCAGGAGAATGTGATTAAAACAACAGGGTAAACCTGGAACAGGGAGATAGGCCATTGATTAACAGGCAGAAGAAAAGATCTTTCCCTTTCATATTTGTTCTCACCCTTTAGCAATAAAGCATCACCAGCACCAATGTGGAACAGTGGAATATATTTCTAAGGAATTATGGACACATGAAGCATGAGTAATATCCCCAAACTAAGGAGGCATCAACTAAAAAGAAGCCAAACTGTAAAATAATTTAGATAGGCTCATTTTATTCTGAGACAAATTTGAGGATCCATACCAAGAATCCTTGAACAAGTGGACTTACTGTGATTGGGTTACAGTTTGGTTTTGTACATTTCAGAGAGACATGAATTACACATGAAGTCATAAATCAAATACATGGAAGGTGTATATTGGTTTGGCCTAAAAAGGTGGGATATGTCAAAGCAGGGACTGACAGGTTATGGGCAAATTTAAAGATTCTTTGATTTGTAATTGGTTAAAGAAATGAAGCTTTGTTTAAAGGCTTGGAATGCTTTAAGAAGATGGGGAAGTCTGTTAATTAGAGGCAAGCCACATGGCAAATACCCAGACTCAGATGCTTTATTATGTATATTGAGGACCTTAAGGTTTGTCTCACGTAGCCTTAGGCCTGTTAGTAAGTTACAAAGGATATGTCCCAGAAAGGAGGGGGCCACAAGGAGGCATGTCTGACCTCCCTTCTCAAGGCTAGCAACTCAGTTTCAGGGTATCTTTTTGGCTAAGAGAGAATTCATTCAGTCAGCCAAAGGGATGAAGCCTTAAGATTTTATTTTAGCTCACAGAGTCAATTGTTACAGATGGAAGAATGAGAACCAGTAAGGTGGGTATACTAGGTTCTAACTCTACCTTGATTATATAGCCTAGCAAAGATCACTTTACTTTTGTGCTTATCACATTAACATAAAGAGTCTTAGAAAAAGAAAAGAATGACAAGAAAAAATCTCTAACCTTCCATTCTTTTCTACCGTATAATCACATTACTTAATGGAAAACATTAATACACTTTCTAGTGAATGGAGCCAGAAATTGTTTATACCGAAGACTGTCAAATTAGTATTATTATAATTGCATTATCCTCAAGAAAATAAAAGTAGGATAATAGTCTTGATCTCTGCTTTTGTTAAATAAATACTTTTCATGTAATCTGTACTAAAATGTGTTGAACACTGAATTATTATCTGAATGGAGTTCTATTTGGCAACTGGTTTAATCAACTGTTTCACAATTTGTCATGCATTTATGCCAGTTAATTTGGTTATCTGACAACGGCAAATTTGCTTCTAAAGATTATAATTATTATGTGGTATTGCCCTTCTGACTCCTAAACTAAATACTATAAATCTAGTAATAGTAATGCCCAGTCTGCCTATAAATAAACACAGAACTAGGTAAATAAATATCCCTAATTTTCGGGAGGGAAGGCTTTCTCTCATCAGTAGCTTTCAATTACTACGTCATAATCATGAGGTAGTATTTTCACAACTGTTTTTGGAAGTGTGACCCTTGACAACTATTTATTTGATCTATTTTCAAATACATTTGTAAATGTACTACATGCACAAATTTACTTTTAACATTCTGTTTCTATAAGAATTTCAAAAAACACCTTGAGAAGTCTGAAAACCTTGGTGTGAAGGAAAGCTATGGAGTAATAATATTACTAGTTCGCCCTAAGTGGTTCAAGTTGATGTTCTGAATGTAAGAAGTGTAGAATGTAATATTGTCAAAGGATACAAAGTTTTAGTTAGACAGGTGGAATAAGATTTTGAAATTTATTGCACTGCATGTTGACCACAGTTGATGTATTATATATGTCAAAATTGTGGAGAGTAAATTCCAAACATTTCACTACAAAAAGTGATGGGCAAGTGAATGAGTAAATTCCAAACATTTCACTACAAAATGATGGGTCAACTTAAATAACAAATAGAGAAAGAAACTACCTAAAAGAAAATGATATTTATTCAGCAAGAGGTAATGGAATGGGAACCTGTATGCATAGTAAACTCCATACTTATTCAGGGAGGTAAGAGAAGACAAAGGTTTTTAAAGGAAAAATGAGGAGCATCACATAATTATTTTAAGATAATTATTCTTGGCTACAAGGATCATTAACAAGGGTGGTGCCAGGATGAGGCTGGAGAGGCAGCTACTTGGCAGATGCCTTCCTTGCAGAAGTACATTTTTGTGTATGGTTTTAACGGCCTTTGTACTAGATTGTGGGATTTGCAATCTATTGTGATCATTCTTTATATCAGGCAATTCATCCATGAGAAGCCCTTCTTCATGGCCTTCCCCAGTTCTATTTGTCGGGGTTTTTCACACAAATGGCTTCATTTTGATTCTGACAACTTTCACAGTGAGATGATGGATATGTTAATTAAGTCGATTTAATCATTTCATGTTGTATACATATATCAAAACATCATATTGTGCCCCATAAATTCATATAATAATGATTTGTAAACTAAAAATAATATTAATAAAAAGTAAAATGAATGTAAGATGGTTAAGAATGCTCATTTGGGAAGCAGTTGTCAGCATAGCTACTTAATAGCTAAGTGAACATTGCAAACTCATTTGGCCTCTCTGTACCTCAGTTTTCTCATCCACCAAAAGATGAAACAGCATTTATCGTTTGTGGCTGTTATTAGTAAGGTGTTATGTAAAGCCCTTAGAATAGAGCCTAACCCACAAATGTGAGCTGCTATTTTTATGAAGATTATTTCATCCTTATTATAAGCTCTAAGATGCAGCCATGAAGTTCTTTGTTTCACAACTGAGGAAAAAATTAAAGGTTAAATATTTTTCAGAAGCCACATATGGAGTTTGGGGGAGTCTAGATTGAACCCAGGAAGTTGTTTCCAGAGCCTGTCTTAGGCATTGAACTTTTATCTTCCTATGGAGTCCTTCTAGGACCATCATCAAACTTAGGGATTTCAGGAACACACTAAAGAAAAGAAGTCTAAATATTAAGATCATCAGGAGGTCAGATGAAGATATTTTCCAAACTCATCTGCATGAAAATTGAGGTCACAAATTCTTCCCTTTATACATAACTGGCAATCTTCCCTGGGCATGTGCAGTTCAACCAGAATTTATTGAGCAAAGTCTTTGTGCCAGCCCCTTTGCTGAATGTTGAGGTTAATAAAAAGAGATGCAAAGAGATCCTCTCTTAGATAGAGAATCTGACCAGAGTGAGCTCAGTCTATAGAAGAGGTAGGTATGCAAAGGGGGAAAAAAGCAGGTCTTCTATTAACATCAGGTAATAAATTAGTGGGTAGAAAGAACTCTGTATGCCTAGCAATTGCTACATCATGAGGGAGTCAAGAATGATTTTATAGAGTAAGTGTTATTTCAACTGGGTTTAAACATGAGGCTGTGAGGCATGAAAATCCCATATGCTTGTGCCCACATGGTGGTGCAGAGGGTGGTGAGTGGATTGGTTGAAAAACTTAGGCTAAAAGAAGATATGTGGCCTGGATGTTATTACTGAAAGTTTGGCACTTATTCCCAAGGCTGCATCAGCAGTACAAGAATAAGTGAGTTGAGGAAGAGGAAAGAGGAATTTATTAATTTGCCAAAAAATAAGGAGAATGACAGACTATCATCTTATAGTACCCTTGTCCTAACTATAAGGAGAGAAACACTCTTTTAAAAGGTGAATTTTCAGCTTCAGGCTATTTTAACTATAGTTAATGGTCTTGGTCAACTCCATCTTCAGCAGAAGCAATCTTATGATTTCTACCTGGAAAATGTGTTAAGCCATCTCCTATGGTACAAAAAAACAAAGGACACTCCCCTATCCCTCTGAATACTGGACTCAGGCAAGGAAGCAGATTTTAGTTCCAAAAAAAAGTATGGGGCTTAACTTAACACTGGCTTCTAAGGGCTATGCTTATGCAGAGGAGTGCAAGTGGAAATACCTTATCCCATTTTAGATAAGTTTCCTGCATCAGTTCTAAGATGCATGATTTCCATTCTGGAGTAGCACTTTGCTTACTTGCTAGGTTAACCTCCAATATAAAGGAGGGTCCATTATCACACTGTATGGAGAGAGGAACCTATGAACATCTTAATGACCTACAGAATCATTGAGTTTACCATGTTCTTCACCTTGTAGAGATAGTTAGCCAGGGAACACTTGACACAGCTGAAGTCATCATTTGGTATTATATAAAAACACTAGGGATAATTTTTTAAAATATGTTCAACATTTTAACTTAGACAAATTTAATTAAAAGTGAGAATAATTAAGAGCATTTTTAAGAAATGAAATTTAAAAATAAATAAGAGCTAGAATGATTTTTAAGACTTCATCAGCAAGGAAGAAAAGTCAACTGTTGTCATACTAGACTGACTCCCTTAGATATGACATTGACTTTATTAGAGCTGCAAAGCCATCATTATAAAAGAAAATAATGGATGACTAACACATAAGCAGAAATTATGGGTGGAAAAGGAAGAATTACTGGGAAAGACAAGAATATTTGCATAGATATATCCAGGGAACAAGTCTGAGGAATGGGAGAAAGTGAGAAAGTACAAAAGACATATTTTATTTTTTAATACTAAAATGGTTGGGCAAAACCCAATCATTAATAAGCTCAAATGCATGATAGGTCATTAATCATATTCTAAGAATGATATAAATGAGAGCAAGTGAGACAAATGAAGGGAAAAATAGACGGCAGTTAACTGTAGAAAGGAACTAGAACTTGAAATCTAAAATGTTGAGGCTTGTGAAGTATCTATCACTCAGGATGTAAAATACCTTTTACAGCATGGTGTTTATCACACAGACTGTTCTGCAGCGTGAGCCTTGTTACTTCTTCCTCAAGAAGAGCATTATGATAAAGAACAAGTCAAAACCAGAAAACCAGTATACTAAGAACTTTAAGATGCTGTGAGCAGAAGCTAACACTGTGACAGCTCATGAATAGAGGCAAGGCCTGTAAAAAGAGCAAAAATATTTTGCCAGCTGTCTCTTTAAAACCCCTCACCCTTTTTGGGAATTAAAACCTGTATTCCTGCCCAAGGCCTGTGATCAGAGGGGCAATTGAGTGCTTCTTCTTCTTCTTCTTCTTCTTCTTCTTCTTCTTCTTCTTCTTCTTCTTCTTCTTCTTCTTCTTCTTCTTCTTCTTCTTCATTTGTTTTGTTTGTTTATTTGTTTTTTGTACCACAGGAGGTTACTCAGCAGAATTGTTTAGGCAGAGATCATGAGATTTTCTTCATCAGAGATGCTGTAATTAAACAGCAATAGCCTAAAGCTGAAAATTCTTTTAAAATCTCTGTATTTCTGCTTGAAGGGAGGATTACAGTACTTTTAAGATGAGAGTTTGCCAGCAAATTAATAAAGTTCTCTTAACTTTTCTTCAACCCACTTGTTCTCATTCTTCTGATATGGTCAATGGAACAAGAGCCAAACTTTTGGTAATATATGTGGATGTGGCACAGAACACCATGCTATAGAAAGAATCACTTGTGTTCTTCAACCATGACCTCAAACCAACCTCATATACCTTTCCTCTCTTGGCCTGAGTTTTTTCCCAAGAGAATGTTCTCAGAGGCTTTCAGGTCAGTCTCTGAATAGTAACTACACTGAATTTTGACCTCATTGTTGGTCAGCACTGCATTTCACAACAGTTATTTCACTTAACAACACTTTAGGATAGAAATTGTTCCCACTTTACACATGAGGAACAATGGAAAGGCTCAGAGAAGTGGAAACCTCACCCAACATCTCTCAGCAAGTATATTGCAAAGCCAGGATTTATGTAAGGTCTTCTGTATTCCAAGAACAGAACACTAGACAGATGCCTTCCAGGTATAACACAGGTGTTAACACTGATCTGACAGCTCTTGGGCAAGTGAGACAGGATGCAGGGCTGAGTTTAGCATGACATTCATTTTAAATGGGTACCTGGAAAATGTAGGCCCTTGAGCTCTCTGTGTGACAGAAATTAGCAAGAGACCAGAGGGCAGTCACAGGCAAGACTTTATTGGGGAATATAGGGCATCACAAAGGAAAATTCCTCAGGCTGCTTCTCCAAGGGGAGTTCAGAGAGAGTTTTAAAGATGAGTAGGTGAGAAAAGGGTATGGGATAAGCATGGAGAGGTGGGCTTTTTCTTGTACCTGCATAGTTTTATTTCATGTGCCTTCATGTGTCTTATGTCTCATTAGCATTTTAAAGCTCCACCCCTGGAATGTCATTTTTGGCATTAAAATGGGAGTATAATAAGGGAAAAGTTAGCATAAAGTTAATGTGGGGGTGTTGGGGTCTTGAGATGGTTAGATTGTGATAGATCTTATTTCTTTCCAGCCAAGTTCCTTATCAGCTGGTATCAACATTTTGATTCAGTGATCCTGGAAGACATTACTCAAGAGAGAGACCAGTTTGGCCCCTTCTTTATATGGATATGGGCTGAATTTCAGCAGCTAGGAGGTCATTTATTTGTTTAGTTACTCTTCTATAGTTAATTACTCTGCATTATGCAGCCCCATGTTGCCTTCCTTGGCCAGAAGTAAGGGGGAGTCCTGTCCCTAAACTGTCTAAGAAGGAGATGTGATAAAATAATTTATTCTACCTCAGAGCTGCAGCATCCCTTGGTCGCTTGATTCCTCCACTCCAGCCAATTACACTAAATAAGAGGGATCAAAAGATGTGAGGCTAACAGAGACATTATATGAGCTAAAGAAAGTAGAGTTTTTCAAGTCTGAAAGACTTCTAAGATCTGTGTTAGTTCAGTGACTTAATGACTTCCATATGATTTTCATCAGGCAATAGTGTGCACTCATGTCAGAATGGGTTTTTTTGTTTGTTTTTTTGTTTGTTTGCTTGTTTGTTTGTTTTAATTCAGTTCTACAAGATAATTAGCTGCAAAGAACATGGTCATAGAAAGTTAGGTGTCACAGTTTGATGCTGCCTCATGGAATGGAAACAACTGTAAATTTTAATTCCATGACCCAAATGATTCTAAGTAAGAGGGGAGAGAATGGTCATTCTACTTGATGTTCAGAAGCAACTAGACCAGTGTAGTAGTGTATCTGGGTTTGTAAGAAACCAAAAGTGATGAATGTTTGTCTTTCACATATAGGGAAAACTAGCTAGCTGTATTGGTTCTGGGTATAATTGGCAGGCTGGACAAGGGGAAATTATAAAGTACATCAGTTCTACTTCCCAGAACTACCTCCACTCTTCAGCTGCCCCTTCCATGATATTCTCACTCACAGTCAGCTTCTGCTCTCAGTTGTCCACAAACTGCCAAGACTAAAGGTTCTCCAGGCACTGTTGAAGTCACATGGCAGCCATTGTGTACCCTCAGATTCACACCCAGACAGCTGCCTTCTGTGATTTCATCCTGGAGAGATTTTACTCTTTCTGTATAAATACGTGTACATTGAGATTATTCAATGAATAGCTTAATGTAACTTTGCCTCAATCTACTTCTATCTTTCTTGTTTTATACATTTTGATATATTTTATATTATAAAAATTTAGACTTATTGCATCAGAAATAGAGCAGATGCATACAAGCAAAGAGAGATCTTTTGTTTTCTGGAACAGTTGGATGAGATAGGTGCTTTGCCTTCTTTGACATGCTGGTAGAACTGGGCATGGTGCTATTGGGGAGCAGATTTTCATTAATGTTTTAAATACTTTCAGGATATTCAGATTTAAATACTTTGAGAAAATCAGAGCTCTCTAATAATTTTCAAGCCTACTTTGGAGATTTTTCCAAATTTTTCTACATCTTTTTAAAATGCCTTTATTGGCATAAAAGCTTTCAAGTTGTTCTCTCATGACATAATTAATTTACACTATCATGATGGCCCTTCTGTGTTTCTACTATTATTTATTTGTTTTTTTTTTCTTTTTCTTGACCAAAATAATGAATATTTCCTAATTTCTGTGAAAGAACTAGATTTTGGTCTTGTTGATCCTTTCTGTTATGGATTTTTGCCTCTATCATTAATTTTTGTTCTGCCTTTTACTTGTTCATTTATTTAATTTTCTTGGATTTACATTTTGAATTGAAATATTAACTCATTCGTTTACAGCCTCCCTCTGACCTTTCCTCCTTCCCTTCCTTCCTTCCTGAGACAAGCTCTTGCTTTATTTCCTAGGCTGGTCTCAAACTTCTGGCCTCAAGTGATCCTCCCACCTCAGTAGTTGGGATTATAGGCAAAACCCACTATGTCTGGCTCAGCCTTTCTTAATTTATAATGCAAGTATTCAAGCACACATTGTACATCCAAATGAGTCATGACAGAAGGCAGTACATGCAAATGAATAAAGTGAAAGGAGTTTATAAAGGGATTATTTGGTACTTAAAGGGAGAGTCATAACCCTAGACCAAGCCAACTTAAAAAAAATAAGGATTATTTTTAAGTTGTGGGCAGAGTTAACAAATCTCCTTTCCATAATGAGGTCTAAAGTTTATCTATGTATCTGTCTATCCTGCAATATTATGGGGTCAGGAAGCTTTGAATATATTTTGTTACCAGTTTTCCATGTTATTCTGATGTCTTTTCTTAGTTTTGACTTGTTTTTAACTACCCTAGTCCCCCATTCAGTTTTTATTGTTATAGTTTTGCTTTCATAGTCATTTTTAATTTAGATTTGCCTTTTTATTTCCCTTCATGGTTTCACTCTTCTTTGGCATCTTTCTGGATCTAATTTTCTTCTTTTCTAAAGTCCAGCCTTCAATATTTCTTCCACTGTCAACATATGGTAAACTACATCATTCATTAACCTTCTCATTATTTTGTCCTGACTCGGGAATGGTAATTTCTTTGTTTATTACTCATCATGGATTTTCCTCTTCAGGTTTTGGGTTCACTTGGGACCCCTCAGTACAGTAGTACAAATGCAGAATTTTAAGTTTTTGTGGGTGCTCTCTTCCTTCTCAGAGCAAACATTTTACTGCTCTACCAGGCCAGTGAATGAAAGTTTTCTAGATGGTGAGGACCAGAATGACTTTGCAGCTGGAGACTTCATACACAGAGGTGGTCTTCCTTCCTTGCTCTGGATGGGTGTAGCCCACCTGCTGCCCTGTGTTGGCATCCAAACTCCAGCTCTCAGTCTCAAGAGCTTCTATTCATTCTGGAAGTTCCAGGAGCCAATCCAAGATCATCTCCCCTTTAATACTCACATTTCACTTCTCTTTTCAATTTCATCACCTTGCCTTCATCTCTCGATGTCTAGTGTGCTGATCCATATCCACTGCTGTCATTACATGAGTATGCCACAATTTATTTCCTTAGCTTCCTATTAATGGGAATGTTGGCTCTTTCATAGTCAAAATATACTTATTGGTCACATCTTCTGTGTACTTACAGGAAAGTTTCTCTGGGGTATGGGACAAAGAACCCGTGGCCTTCTGATTTCAAGATTGTTCTTTCTTAAGCACCAAGGGAGGCAAGAAAAGCTTCATCTTCCTCTGCTGAAAGGCTTTTAATAAAAGGATTTCTTCTGTAAAATTTGGATTCAATCAAAAGACCACACCAAGGGGTCCAGAAGGCCTCCGGTGGCCCCCAAACCACAGGTTCCCCACCCGTTGTCACACACACCCTTATCTGATTTAGCCATATAGTTTTTAAAGTGGTTATACCAATTTACAACTTCACCAGCAGAATATGAGAGTTCCTGTGGTCCTACATCCTTGCCAATATTTTTTATTGTCAGTCTTTTTTGTCTTTTTACCAATCTGACAGGTGTGAAATCTATGGTCTTATTTACATTTTCTTGATTACTGAAGAGACTAGGCATCTTTTCTATGTACTTCTTTACTCTTTAATTTCTTTACCCATTTTTCTATTTTTAAATTTGTTTCTTATTGATTTGTAAATACCATATACCCTGGATGCTAACCTTATATTGGTTATAAATATCTTTGTGAGGTTTTTTGTTATTGTTGTTGTTTGTTTTTTAGCTTTCAATGTTGTGGAAATTATCTGTCTTCTCTTTCAGGTTTTGTACTCTTTTGAGAATTGATGAAGAATTTTTTTCCCTATTTCAACTTCATAAAACATGATCTTCCATTTTCCCCTCAATGTTTAGATTTTTGCTTTTTACATTTAATTTTTAAATCCACCTTTATGTTTGGGCTGAGAAAGGATTTCAAGTTTCTGTTTGACCCTATATGGGTTATCATCAGCCTCTTCTTAGGAAGAATTGGGCTCAGTTTTTGTGGTCTATCAAGGAATAATGGACATTGAGCAATTCTCAGTAATTTACTGCAAGCAGCAAGATTTGGAGCAAAATCCTTTTAAGATTATTTAAAAACTATTCAAGTCTCACTCTTCTAGTGAGGCTTTGTCTGAAATCCCTTCCCCTAAGACAAAGTAGCCCTTCTCTGTGCAAACTCTACAAACTGACACTCTGAATTTATATACTTAGCAATGATTTTTTTTTTTTCTTTTTTGATGGAGTTCTTTGCATGCTCATCTATTTCCCCCACTAAACTGTGGCATCTTGAGGTTTGAAGCCTGCCTTCTGATCTTTGCACCCTGGTGTCTGATATGTAATAGACACTAAATGTTTGTTATGTTAGTGAATTAATGAGAATATTTGGAACACTTAGAAGGGAACTTGGAAGAGCCCTTACCTGCTTGCTTAATAAGGGATGGAATCTTGTATAAATCCTTTACTCTTTCATTCCTATGTTTAAAAATTTGTGTAGAGAGATATATTTTAAACCATGTAATAATTAGTTCTGTAAATGTCTTGTCCTAGGCTTTTGTGAATTAATTTGGGAAGCAGCACAATGCCTCATTTACTTTCATTTTTCTTTTAAAGAGAGGCGGAGAAATATCATGCATACAAAAAGCTGCATTAGGGTGAACCCAGCTCCAAGTGGTTAAAGAGTTACAATCCAATCCTGTGCACACTATTCTAATCTTTTTTCATTTGTTTTATCCCATTGATTAGTTATTTCATATCTCACATTTTTTACCTGTCTTAACACATTTGAACTCCTTAAAATTCTCCTTTGCACATGAATTAGTGTGAAATTTATTACCATATTCTTTCTACTTATTAAAAGGGATGCACTTTACAAATATGACTGTGGCACAAATTTATTATTTACATCCCGAGCCCTAGCCTTCATAACTACTTAATATGGATAAGGTGTTTAGTTTTCCAATGGAGTCCAGCTGCATCATGGAATCAAACTTGTAATTGCCTCTTTGGGATTTAAAACCATTATAGTTGTGCTTTTATGTTCTCTTTTGTTTTGCTTGAATCACTTTTTCAGGTCTATGAAGTACAGCTGGCACAATAAAAGTTTGATCAATGCATAACCAATGCAGTGTATATTTCTTCCAGAAATATAAAACCCAGGTGAAAAATGTTGATCTATGAAAATTATCTTTGTCAGCTACTCATTCTTGGAATTTAAATGGGTTTTAATCTTGAGGTGAGGGATGAGCTTGGATTTCTGTGTTAAAGTTTTCTGACTTTGCCAATGTGATCCATTGATGTAACTGTCAGGGGCTACAGGATAGAGTTTCTATTAACAAAAAGTCCATTTGATTGGCCTTAAAATATTCTATATTTGGACTGGTACTTAATGCACACTTGGATACTCTATGGATCAAAACCAGGGGCAATTAGATGAAATAATTTTTCCTTTTAGGGGGAAAATATCACAAAAAACAATTTTTTGAAGATAAACAATGCATTTGTAATATAAAGAAATATCTTTAAAATATCTGGGAATTTAAAACTGAATACTAGCATTTCTTTTGGAGACAAATAACTGAGGCTGACCACTGGAAGGTAATAGCATGATTTCAAAACAGTATGATTGCCTCTGATTTCTAAGTGCAATTGAGGCTAATCGTGGATAGATGTTCAGTATTAACTCTAAATTTCTTTGTTCTTGCACATTAAAATTAGCTTTATTATAAAGGAAACACAAATCTGTATTCATGGCCCCTCTCTCCAAAACAAAATTGTATATATTTACTTACATGGAAAATATGGCAATGATAGCTATTACCCTGAGCCAGAGGCACATCTACCACTTCTGCCATCTGGGAATGACCTGGGCCATCACAGAGATATGCTGTCTTATTTCTCCCTGTCTTCCTGTACATATTGTCCCCTTATGGCACATGAACTTGCTCATCCTCTGTATCCTAAATATGATTCTTGGAAAGAACTAATATTCATCATTTACTCATTAGTATGAATTAAATCTACTCTTCCATCTTTTTCCTACCATATTAAATCTAGAAGGTGTTACTGTGGAATGGATTGCTTTATCCCTAGATAAATAAATACATTTAAGCAGGAGTGGCACAGCAGAGAGACAGAAACCCCTCCAGAGTTTCCACATATTTAGATAGCCATGAGGTCTGCCTGGTAGTGGGATCAGGACTAAAGAAAGGAGAGTGAGGCATTTGCCCTGGGTGCATTTTTATGGCCCTGAGGCATTTTAAGGGTGCATAATTAAATATTATATTGGCATATAATTGTTCACAGTAGTCTCTTATGAACCTTAATATTTATCAGTTCTAAGAGTCCATCAACAGAAAAACGGATAAAGAAAATGAAGTATATACACACAATGGAATACTATTCAGCCTTCAAAATGAAGGAAATTCTCCCTTTTTTGACAACATTCATGAACCTGGAGAGTATTATGCTGAATGAAATAAGCCAGACACATAGATACAGTTACTGCATGATCTCACCTACATGTGGAATCTAAAAAAGTCAAATTTATACAAGTGGTTACCAGAGGCTTTGGGGAAAGGGAGACATTTTTGTCAAAAGGTACAAAGTTTCACTTAAGCAGGAGAAATAAGGCTTAGAGATCTAGTGAATAAATGTAATGTGTATTTCAAAATTTCTAGGAGAGTAGATTTAAAATAGTCACACCATGGGAGGAAAGTATGCGAAGAGATAGATTTGTTAATTAGCTTGATTTAAGTATTCTATCACTTATACATATATCGAAACATTGTGTTATACCCTATAAAAATGTACAATTATTTTTTGTCAATTAAGAATAAATTTGGAGCCAGGCAAGGTGATGCATACCCATAGTCCCAGCTACGTAGGGGATTAAGACAGGAAAATTACTTGAGGCTGGGAGTTTGAGACCAGCCTGGGCAACACAGTGGGATCCATCACTACAAAAAATCATAGAAAAAAATAGCTGGGTGAGAGTAGTGGGCACCTGTAATCCCAGCTACATGGGAGGGAGGTGGGAGGAGCACTTGAGTGGGCGGGGTTTGAGGCTGCAGTGCATGATAATCACAATTATGAATGGCTATTCCACTCCAGACAACATAGCAAGACCTCATCTCTAAAAAATTTAATCAACTTTAAAAAATTGAAAAGTGTGAAAATTTAAGGAGGCACAACCCTCCCCCACCCCATAATCAGGTTAAGATAAATAATTTAGTGTAATGGATGATGATGCTTCCTCTTAAAGTTGAGCCTGCCTCCCCCAGTTCTGGCCCTGCTCAGTGGTTCTATTCCAAATATTACAGTATAAAGTACTTCTGCCTAGTGTCCGCCTACTACCTTTGATATCAGGGACAGCCTGAACTAGGCTCCCTACACAAGCTACATAATCATCATTTCTGAGAAAATTGTTCCTTCTTACAGCATGCCTAGCAAAAGAATAAATGTTCAACAAGTATTTTAAATACGATGAATGAATGAATTTATGATTGAAAGAATCAGGATATGTTTGGTGGTGTTGTTGCCCTGATGAAGAAGAGACTTTTTCAATCAATGCATCTTCCATGTGGGCCTGCTAATTCCTCAAAAAAGTAACTTAGGTAAAAACAAATGTTTATACAATATCTTCTGCTTCAAGCCATCATGATATAAACTAGACCTACAGCTGATAGGGTAAATACAATGAAAAATGGTCTTCAATTCTTCATTTTCAAATATAGTAACCATATTGCTCTTTAATCTTGGGATGAGCTAGAATAATTTTACTTCTTTGGAAGGAAACGGACTTTTTTCATTGTAAATTAGATTGTAGGTCTACTCGTTTTTATATCCCCGGAATTATAAGAGCTTAGCTGTATGCCTTACCCAACTAAAATGTGGTCCATTTTTCTAAATGCCTTGAAGAATATGCCAAATCTTATTGTACTGACTGTCAAGGACACACTGTCTGTGTTAATTATCCTGTTAGCACACAGAAATCTTTGTTACAGATAGCCAGTCTACTCTCCTCTCTATGACAAAAGGTATCAGAACATCTCAAAGTGTGGGAAACATAAAAACCATTTGCTTGAGCTTCTAAGGATCATATATTTAAATGTGCAGCAATCTGGTGTGCTTGGAATTTAGTTTAAATAAAATAGGTAAAACACATGGGGCAGACCTTGCAATGTCCAAGAGCTGGACATTGATGTCACTTATTGCTACTAATGCTAGAAAGTCCCCTGACTTCTCTCTGCCATGCTGTGGTTTAGTCAAATCACCTCTTAGAAAGAAGCAGGCTTCTTTTATTTAATCTGTGGTACAGTTAAACACATTCAATATTTCTTGAGCAATGTGCTTCGTCCTATGGGGGCAGAGATGAAGAAGGAGGGATCTCTACCCTCAGGGAGGGAGGCCCACCACCACCATGAGGAGGTGCTGAGCAGGCAGGGGTGGGGTAGGCTTTTCCAGCCAAAACACAGACGCAGCATGCTCTGAGTTAGTATGGTGGTTTCTGGTTAGACTCACAGAAATACGTGGGGAATGGAGTGGACTAAAAAAGTGGACAGAGCACAGTCATGCCACATCTTAAGTTTTATTCTGAAAAAAATTGCAACCAGTAAAGGATTTGGGGCAGAGGAGTGCCACAGAGGCTCAGATTTTCAGTTTGGAAGGATGTCTCACAGAGCAGGGAGAAATTTGCCGTGGATTGGAACCAGAGGGGCAGAGACATGGATACAGAGACAGTCACACTAATTTAGATAAAAGCTCAGCAGGGCTTGAACCAGGATTGTATCTGAGGGGCAGAGAGAAGGCCAACTTTTGGCTTACAGTGTGCAACTATTTCTACTAGATCTCCAAAGAGAAGAAAGAAAAACAGTAGATAGCAAATGATGATTTGATTTTGGTAAACTCTTTGGAAAATCTTACTAAGAATTGGAGGCAGTATATCACAGATAATTTGAGCACAGATGATTCTAAGTAGAAATATAAATGTGTGCTGACTAGGTGAAGTTAGGCCTTAATTATTTTGGTAAATGATTCATTATAATGAAGCTACATTTGTGCCCTGGCCACCAACTCCAAACTTTGCCCTGCTGTTAGGCTCATGATATTTATTACTGAGAGGGAAATTATTTTTTGACGGGTGCTTTCACAAGTCCCTATCCATTTAACCTTCCTTCCTTCCTTCCTTCCTTCCTTCCTTCCTTCCTTCCTTCCTTCCTTCCTTGGTTTAAAAAAGTATTTCTTTCTTTAGTACAGTAACAATTATATTAAAAGTTTTTATACACACGCAAATGTAGTGCTACCCATATTCTGTGGGTGTTTAACGTGTTGTTGAAGATTATCAGTCTATTTGTATTTCCATTAATCATCTCAAAACTATGTGAGAGCCCACACCAGCATAATTAAGCAAAGAGAACTCCTATAACTACATTCTTTCATTCATTTAACAAGCATCCATTAAGGAAAGTTGAAGCAGCCAGAGGATTTGCTGAATCACTCCTAAAGGGGTAACTTGTAGGTGGCCCCTTTCTTCTTCACTCTCCCTCCCCTCCCCCCATAACGCAGTGGTCCCCAGTGGAGGAAGCTGTTCTTTGGCAGTTGATATGTATGAGTGGCTACACTCTCCCTGACCAAACAAGCTGCCAGTTCTATTTGTAAAAAATCTACCTTGTATCAGTCACAATTAGCACTATTTTTTTTTAATTTCAGAATATTAGGAGGTACACTTGTTTACATACTTTATTTTTGTACAGATTGAGTCAAAGTTACAAATGTAAGTGTGCCCTTCGCCCAGATGGGGTGCACTGTACCTGATAGGTGTGAATGTACCCATCGCCTCCCGTCAGCTCGATTTTCATTCAGATTTACTTCCATGTATACACTTAAGTATATCAATTAGTTCCAATTTGATGATGATTATATGTGTGTGTTTCTCCCTTGTAATGTTTCACTTAGAAAAATGAAGTTTTTCCAGTTCCCTCCAGATTGTCCAAAAAGATACCAGGTTGCCATTTTTTACGGCTGAGTAGTACTCCTTAGTATGCATATGTGACATTTTATTGATCTATTCATGTATTGGTGGGCACTGGACTTTCATGTCTTTGGGACAATCAGCACTATTAACATCAAATGCTCTTCTCAAACCTGGGAGAAGAATACCAAATCCTCACATCATCTGTGTGAAAGAAAAGACATTGGCACTGCAGCTCTGGCACCTGTGTCACATCCCGTCGGTATATGTCTGACTCTGTTGGCAGCTTGTCTGATTCCAGACTCACCTACCACAGTTGTGCACCAAGGATCCTTGGACCTTCTCCACTTTGTGGGAGAGTGCATTGCCCTCAGAAGCAACCCTCAGCCCATGTGAGATAAGATCATTGGACAAATGGTGGGATTGTGTCCCCCGAGGAGGTCAATCTGGATGAGTCCCTGCAGTGCTCAGTAACCCCTCCATAACTTACCTATTGGGTGGCCTCTCCTCGTTCCATGCCACCGTCCCCTGAGATCCACACTTCTCAAATAAACTGCTATACCAAGTCCTTGGCTCAGGCTTTGCTTTTGGGGAAACTCCAACTAAAGCAAAAGCCACTTCTGGCACATGGAAAGCCCTTGACAAATGTAAGTTGTCAATCCCTTTTTCTTCCCATTGTGAAAGTGAGGACATTGAAGCCCAAGGGCTCTGAGTAACTTGTCCAAGACCACACAGCCTGAGACCCACAAAGAAGTCAAATTGGAGCATCTTTCTGTCAGTTGCTATTTCAAAAGCTGCGGTTTGCTCAGTGTGAGCAAACCAATGAGGACCCCTAGTGGCGTGAATAGAATGGACATAAAAGAACCGCAGGCAATGCCTCTGAAAAGCCTTGACACCCCACAGGAAAGAGGTGAGAGGTCCGAGTCAGCACCCTGATTCTAGCTCAACCTTACACGTCAGCAACAGGCTTCAAACAGGCTGTGTCAAGAGTGGCCCCTAAACCCTGGGATCTGCTCCAAAAGACGGTATTTCTCTTTTTTATTCCTAGGTTTCCAGGGAGATTCTCTCTTTGGATCTGAAAGCTCTCTCTACTGGTTTGAACACTTGCCAACCTTTCCTGCATCAGTCAATTGCTTTTTCAGATTTTGAAGAAAGAGAGCTCTTGTCCACCTGATGAAGCATCCATGAAAGGGCAGAGGCAGGGCATATGTCTACATCAAAACGGGGTTCCGATGATAGTGCTTTGGTTGAGGACCCAACCAGGGTGGCATGGAAACCTGCAGTCCTATCGCGCAGTAGATCTGAGAAATGGGCATCTTGTTTTTGCTCCTTTCAGAAGCGGGTGAAGCCCACAAGCATTCATTCAAGAGCTGCTTGATGAGTGTCTTTGTCTTCACCATGCTCACACCTTTCAGCCCCCACAAAGCCAACCATATGCTCCTAATGTGCGCCCGTATCCTATTATAACAAGGCTTCTTTATCATGCATGCTCTGTGGCCAACTGTGTCACACCCTACTTCTGAGAAGCTTGGATATATGAAGTCGTTGCTCTGGACAGACTGGATTAAGAGCTACTGGAGGTTGTGCAGTGTCGAGGAAGCAGATGGAACAGATGGGCACACCATGGCAAAGCACAAAACCCAAGAGGAGAGCCAACGGGTGCTGAACCAGCCCACACAGGGTGTAGGAGGCAGGAGGCAGAATTTGGCTTCACTAGGCCCCCTCCCCCAGCTGGTGAAGCCAAATTCCTTTCCTTTACCTGCTCCCTGCCTGAGGGACGGCCTTTATGTCAGAAGTCCATGATCCCCCTAAATACAGAGCAATCCCTTCCATTCCTCCTCCTCTACCTAGGACTGCCTGCTTAGAAGCAAGACTGCTTACAGACAGACAAACTGGGGGAAGTGTAAAACAGAATAAGCTAAGTACAAAGGGCAGATATGAAACAGATTTTTTTCAAGGCTCCAACTGTGGTAGATATTATAAGCAGAACAGATTTCATATGGAAGACATTGACAAGGAATAAACATAGCATCCAAAGCTAGCATTTTCAAGGATTTACTTCTTTGAACATAAGGGTTTTAAAAAATCACATTCTTATCAAACAATGAGCAGCAAAATCTCTCCCAAAAAATGGCAAAGGCAGATAAAACCTAGGTATGGGTTACCTGTATTTGCAGCAACTGTCTCAAAAATCCCATTTCAATTTACTATGAAAGCATGTGTTGCCCTAGCTTTCTAATCTATGTTGAAAGCTCAAAGGTTAAAGAGACTTGGCTGAATTTGTCTTAAGATATAGCCTTTGTTCTGATTCAATCATTTATTTGAATTTAATATTTTAAAGGACACTTCAAACAGACTTCGCAAAGCGCTGTTACCATCCCAGCCATATTTATTATTTAATATTTAACTGGGGAGATTTGTCAAAACCCTTAAGAATTAATGGTTGCAAACTTGTGGAGTTAAAAGGTTCATGGAGGAAACCATTTGCTAACCACAGGGAGACAATGCCACCCCCCAAAGCCCTGCAGGCTGGGCCATAATGCAAACACACATTTGGGAGTCTAGTGGCATGGTGAGCCCAGCTACCCAGAAAGAGCAAGAAGTGCAATTGCCTTTAAATAAATATTCTAATGTGCTTAACTTCTGAACTGTAAAGCTCAGCTTGCACTTCAAGAAGGGCTGGTGCTAAAAGCAAAACAAACTGTTATTCCAGGCCTTTTACAAACACAGTGAAGAGAGTCCCAAGGCTCAGGAACAATGTAACCACATTAAAAATCATCTCTGCCTGAAAGATTGTCTCAGGACTGGGGGGAAATACTTTTTGATCTTTAAGATCCATGGATGCTGTCTATATTTTTCTGATAACAAACATCAAGAAGAAAATGAGAAAGCTAACTATCTACATGTAGGTGAACAGGTCATGTCGCAGAGACAACACCTCATGGTGATTTACTGAATGGTTCATTCAGATATTCACAAGACTCTCAGGTGGGATTTTTTCAGACCCCTTAATGTCCTTTACAGTGGCTGAATAATTTTCACTAAGTGCTCCAACTATGCAAATTCCCATAAAAATAAAAAATAGGTGAAGATGTGTCATAAATGAAGTGATAGTACCGATTACCAGATTGAGGAATGAAGTGCTCATGTTGAAATTTCTGGCAGGAAAAAGATGTAGTTTCCTATAAAAAAGACAAATCATCAGCAGAGCCCCACAAACACCCCAGACTGACAAGAACAGGAGGTGGGACCAAGGGTAAACCATAAACAAATCTCAGTTTTTTGAATGGTGCCTCTAAATAGTGCAGCTTATAGAGCACACTCCTGTGTCTGAGCTTGTAGGCCAGCTGGACTGCATAGCCAATCTGCAGCAACTAATAGGAGCACCAGTGGAGACCAGGGTGGCCTAGGGGGACTGCCTCCCACCTCTATTCTGCAGTAGGCAGGGCCTCTAGGCGAGACTGAGCAACTCAGCCATCAACAGGATGAAGACACTACCCTGGTAGTGATTTCAGGAAATATGGATGGGACAGACGATGCTGCCTGAGTCACACATGGCAGGCCAGGTACTAAGTGAACCAACAAGAGAAGAAAGTCATCAACAGTCCCTGCCCAAAACACAGGGTAGCTCCAGAGCGCAAAATCCCCTCTGCCTATGTTTCTCACTTCTCAAGCAACTGGGACCTTTATCTGCCAAAAATAATACCACAGAAAATATGAGCTGCTTTCATTTCTTTTATGTCTGAAACTAAAATACATGTGAATAGGGATCTATAAAATTACCAATAAAACCTTCATAATACTTTAAGATAAACAGGAGTCCATCTCTGCTCCCACCATAGGTTAATGAAAAGAAACATTAAAATTGTGTATGAGATTGTGTCATAAATTCTGTGTATGTCAGCATTGCATCTCTGTAAGGAAAAAGCTACCTCCAGGAGAGGATGCTTTTAGGTAAAAAACAGGATTTTAGAAGGTAAAAATGCAACTCAAGGGGTGAACAGCAGAACAGAGTATGCAGAAAACTAATCCATTAATTGGAGCCCAGCTTTTAAGCTTCTCCCAGAACTCAGAAAGATGGATGTAGAATCTAGGAGATGTAGAGTCTAGGAGAAATGACACAGGTGACAGACCCACAAGACATAATATGTGTATAATGAAGAGAAGATAATAAGCAAATAGAAACATGCAGAACACAACTATCTAATATAGAAATAACAATTGAAAGATTCTTATGATAAAAAAAGTGCAAGATTCTGGATTTCATGAGTTTCTTATACAAGTTAAGTCTAGTTATGGTTTTGCATTTGAAAGACAAAGGAAAATACATATAAATATTTAGCCATGGGTGATTTTATTTTTGTTGTTAAAGGTAATTTAATAAAAAAAACTGATTAAAATTCATAGTTAGAAAGTAATTGGGAGGAATGGGTAAAAATAATTTGAAGAAAAATTTAAAACAAGTTCTGTGCCATTTGTGTTTGAAAATCAGAGCATTTTTTTTTTCTTTTTTCTTTTTTCCTGTTTCTTTTTTCTTTCTTTCTTTCTTTTTTTTTTTTTTTACATGCAAGGGCTAAAAATGTTGATCATTTACCTACCCTTTGTGAAAGATGTCCTCAAATAGTTCGGTTTATTGAGAAAGTTACCAAAATAAAAAAATTAAAATGTAAAATATTGTTTAAAAGAAATGGCAATGAGCCATTTGTTGAACTGGTTCAGAGTTAATAGCTAACTAGTCATTAATATGATTATAAATGACACAAATGTCAAAAATTATTCTTTTTTTTTTTGAGACAGAGTCTCAAGCTATCGCCCTGGGTTGAGTGCTGTGGCATCACAGCTCACAGCAACCTCCAACTCCTGGGCTTAAACTATTCTTTTGCCTCAGCCTCCCAAGTAGCTGGGACTACAGGTGCCCTTCACAACCCCTGGCTATTTTTTGGTTGTAGGTGTCATTGTTGTTTGGCAGGCCTGGGCTGGATTCGAACCCACCAGCTCTGTTGTATGTGGCTGGCTCCTTAGCTGCTTGAGCTACAGGCACTGAGACCAAAAATTATTCTTGAGGTAAGAGAAACAAATTGTATTTCAAGAAATGAACCTAAAACAATCCTAAATTATTTAAACATCAACTGAAAATTTGAGATAGAAGGAGACAACAAAGCAGGATAAGTGGGTGTGGGGAAATCAGTAGAAGTAGTTCAAGTCCTGATGCTAAGAAAAATAAAAAGAATGATTGATCCAAATATTTTTAGTAAAACAATAGAACAATAGGACTGTACAGAACTTTCCAACCACTGATGCAAAGAAATGTCAGCAACAAAAATAACAGAAAAAAAGGAAGATCAAGAATATAAAACAAGATGATACATAAATACATTAAAAAATTGAATTGGAAACAATTCAAGATGCCCCATTATGGAGGACTAGTTGGATAAATTATAGAATATTAGCACAACTGAATACTCTGTAGCCATTAAAATGATGTGCACTTGGAGAAAATGACACCAGAAAGTGATCAATGAGTGTGTGCCGTGAGCATGTGCGCACTCACACACACACACACCCCAAACCAGTATGGAGAGGCTGACCCTACTTTTGTTAAAGAGATACCAGGTGACATTTAAAGTATTTATCAACCTGTACAACTGACTCTCACTAATCAGAAGGATCCTTAAACAACTGGCATTACTGAAGCATCAGTATAAACCTTTGGATGTCAGAGACAGATCTGTAGAGAAATACCCATATATGTACATACTTACAACTCTGGATAGAGTAATAGACAAATATCTGGAAGTGGGTAACCAAAATGTTTACAGACATACTCTGGTTTCTCTTCAGATCGCATAAATCTTTCACCTTTTACCAAAATGTTTACAGTCATTATCTTTGAATTATAAGATTAAAGATAATTTTTTTCTTTTTTAATGCTTTATTAAGGCATAATAATTAATATACAAAAATTGCCTATATTTGATGAGTTTGGAAATATTTATTTTCTTTATGGTAAAACATAAATAAATTAATATGTTTTAAAGCAGCATAAATTTTAAATTGCCCCTCTTGGAAACCTAACACATTTCTTCTTATTTCCAATAGTGTATGTTTTCAGAATAGATAGCTACTGTATGGATGTATAAAAGGCAAGTTTCCTAAAATAAGTCATTTGGTCATTTTTGGACAGGGCTATTCAACCTCAACTAGTAGCATCACCCTTCAACTGATTGCCAAGAAATGTGATACCAAGAAGAAAAACAAAACTCAAAATTCTCTGCCATCTAAAGCATTTGTTAGGAAAAATAACCTATTGAAAAATATCTTTTTTGTTGCTAGCAAAATAGGATTCACATTCAAACACATCTTATACACATATTTGGCGTAGGGTTTTTAATTTAATTATCTGAAGAAACACATTTATATTTATTCTACTTCACCTTCACAAAGGATTTATTAACCACATTTTTTTTTTGGTTTCAGATGAAATTTTAAAGTTTCAGTTCTCCAGGTTCTGAGCCATATCTATTTGTATTCTCAAAATCTGTATCACTATCTGTTTAATTATGACCTAAGAAAATCAGCACTTTCAGGCTCTCACATTAGGTAAATAATCAACCCTAGTCTCTTTCTGGGCTCCACAGAGCACAGCCATGTGCCCTGTGGACTGGAAGAAAGGGAAATCTCCCACGCACACAAACCCACACAGGTCTTCACAGGCCTTTCCCAAGGCTGTTTCTAGACCAATCTTCCAGCAGGCAGCAGGTCAGAAGGTTCGGGTGAAGGATTGTCGGTCATCCAGCATGAGCATGGAATGCTCAAAAGATGTTTATTTTATCTTCGAGAAAATAATCTCCAAACAGTGTTCGTATCCAAATAGTAAATAGGAGAAACAACATTCCCTGGGGACAACCAGAACAGGAGCAGGGGAGACACTCTTTGATCCACCACTTGGGGGACAAGCACTTATTGTGCAGATAGTACTGGACAGTGCTGTCCTTGCAAGCAGAGTATGTACAAATAAGTCATTTGCAGTTTTTTATCATACACTCACTAGAAGGAAAAGGCATTTCACAAGGGAAGGTCAATTCAGTTTCAGGTAAGTTGAGCTGCATGTAAATGAGCACAGATCATTTCAGAATAGCTTTCCAGCAAGGGACTGGAAACACGGCGCTAAAACACTCAGTGCTCAGTTACCCTGCCGTGGTCAATGGTGGCTGAAACTTTAGGGGAGAGCTTGAACTTGGGGAGCCTTGGAACTCCTCCATGGAGTGAAAGGAAGGGACAGGAGGGAGCCTTGTAGGTCTGCAGACCATGGCAGTAAAACCCAGAGAGGGAGCCAGAGCTGGGCCCATGCTAGGCTTGCTAAATGCTGGCCATTCATGTGGTCCCCCACCTTTGTCACACCTTCCACAGTCCACTGGCCATTCATCTTGGTTCCTTCGTGCCAAGGTTGCTTCCTTTTCCCACATCTGGTTCCTTTTCCTCTCTCTCTCCTATGACTGGCTCTGTGGTTAGTCTTCTCACTTCCTGTCACTCATTTCTCCTTTTTCCTATTCATACATCGGGCATTTGACTAATTTAGGGGATGAAGATAATGGGTGTTTCTATCTTTGTTAAGTTGCATTAAACATATGGAAGGTTCTGAAACTTCAAAAAGCCTTCAAAAGCACTTGAGAAATACTCCTATGAACTAAAACTTGTCCCTAAAGAGTTTGCCATGGCACAAACCTGAGAAAACTGGGGGGGGGGGGGGGGGGGGGGGGAAAAAAACAAGTTATTAGTTAGCAAAAATTTTTCCCCCGGTTTTAAAAAAGTTTTACACAACTGGGGAGACATTTTCCCCACAAAATAAACCGATGTGGGGTAAAAAAT
>CAUYPK010072724.1:0-44623 GCA_963574355.1 Loris lydekkerianus | reverse complement strand
GTACTCAGCCCTACTATGAAGCTAAACTATAGCTTTCACATGAAGGCTATAACCCAACTATACCACAAGACTATGGGGAAAGGACCAAGGAAGGGGAAGGGAGGGGGGAGGTTTGGGTGGAGGGAAGGTAATGGGTTGGGCCATATCTATGGTGCATATTTTTATCTATAATAAAAAAAAAAGGTGAAAAAAAATAAAAATAAATCTCTAGTATCTTTGTTTAATTTCTGTTTAGAGGATCTGTCCAGCTCTGTAAGAGGAGTGTTAAAGTCCCCTATTATTGTGGTATTATCAGATATAATATTGCTCAGAATCTGGGAGCATGTAAATTGTGTGCATAAGTATTTAGAATTGAAATGTCTTCTTCTTGTGTTTTTCCTTTGGCCAACATAAAGTGACCATCATTGTCTTTTTTGACTTTAGTTACTTTAAATCCACATGTATCTGAAAATAAGATTGCAACCCCTCTTTTCTGCTGAATTCCATTTGCCTGAAAAATTGACTTCCAACCCTTAACTCGGAGTTTTATTTTGTCTTTTGACGTGAGGTGTGTTTCCTGCAGACAGTAAATAGATGGCTTGTGTTTTTTAATCCAATTAGCCAATCTATGCCTCTTCAGTGGGGAATTCAGGCTATTGACATTTAATGAGATAATTGAAAAGTGTGGTAGTGTTCTAGCCATCTTATATTGTTAAAGTCCATTGCTTAGTTTTGTCTTTTGCATCATTGTGGAAACTAGGTTCTGTCCTTTAATTTCTGGGTGTTTACTTTGCTGGTGGTCCATTGTGATGGTCAGTGTGTAGAACAGGTTGAAATATTTCCTGTAAAGCTAGTCTTGTGGCAAATTTCCTCAATGTTTGCATTTCAATAAAAGATTTGATTTCTCCATTAATTTTAAAGCTTAGCTTAGTGGGATATAGAATTCTGGGCTGGAAATTGTTCTGTTTAAGTAGATTAAAGATAGATGATCATTGTCTTCTGGCTTGAAAAGTTTCATTAGAGAAGTCCACGATCACCCTGATAGATTTGCCCCTGTAGGTCAGTTGGTGCTTACTCTTGGCAGCTTGCAAAATCTTTTTGTCTTGACTTTGATAGATTCATCACAATGTGCCTTGGAGAAGCTCTATTTGAATTGAGATGACCAGGAGACCGATATCCCTCTGAAAAAATATGTCAGAATCTTTTGGTGATATTTGGGAAATTTTCATTTATAATACTGTCTAGAATGGCTTCCATTCCTCTGGGGCATTCTTCTTCCTCTTCTGGGATACCTATAACTCGTATGTTTGAACGCTTCATATAGTCCCATAATTTTGTCAGTGAATGTTCTGCTTTCTCTTTTTTTCCTGCCTCTTTAACTATCTGAGTTATCTCAAGAGCTTTGTCCTCTACCTCTCAATTACTTTCTTCTGTATGATCGAATCTGTTGTTGTTACTTTCTGTTGTATCCTTAAGTTCCCTAATTGACTGCATTAGTTCCTTGAGCTCTACTATATCCTTTCTATATTCTTCGTATTGTTCATCTCTTATTGATTCTGTTTTTGGATTTCCTTCATTGTTTTCATCATCTGTATTTTAAATTCCCCTTCTGTAATTTCTAACATTTTTTATGGGTGGAATCCTCTGCTATAGCTACCTCACAATCCCTTGATGGGGTTACATGTTGCCAGGATTTTTCTGCTCTGCTGATTCTTCTTCATGAGTGCTTTCTTTTTCTTTTCTTTTCTTTTTTTTTTTTTTTGAGACAGAGCCGCAAGCTATCGTCCTGGGTAGAGTGCTGTGGCATCACAGCTCACAGCAACCTCCAACTCTTGGGCTCAAGTGATTCTCCTGCCTCCACCTCCCAAGTAGCTGGGACTACAGGTGCCCGCCACAACGCTCAGCTATTTTTTGTTTGAGCCATCATTATTGTTTGGCAGGCCTGGGCTGGATTCGAACCCACCAACTCAGGTGGATGTGGCTGGCACTTTAACCGCTTGAGCCGCAGGCACCAAGCCCATGAGTGCTTTCTTGTATCTGTTTCCTGAGCCTAATTTTCCTTTCACTTCTTCTTGCTCTTTAAGTTACTGTGCCTCTGGCCTAAAGATACGGAGGTGGGTGATCTGAGGATAGGATGATTCATGGCTATTTTTAGAAGCTGACACATATCATTGTTGCATACAGGCACAAGAGAGAGGGACCTCCTGTGACCCAGCACAAGGAGGGAAGCGTTGACCTGAGTGGAAAGGCAGGAAATGAAGAAGAGGGACACACACAAGATGGAAGATAGGATGGTGCTGGTGTCAGGAGGACTGACACAGCTGATGGCTGCAGCTACCCCTTTTGCTTTTAATTTCCATTTCCCTTATGGCTGACAAAGCTAAGCATTTTTGTGTGCATATTATCCATTCATATCTTTTTTGTAATGTACCACATATACTTCAGACCTTTTCCCCATTTTTTACTGTGTTGTCTTACAACCCTTTCATAACATAATGTATTGCATACATTTCTGGGAGATTTGCCTCATCATTTCCTTTTTTTTCTTTTTTACTGTACTAAGAAGAATGTACTCCAACTCTATCCAGGTTAATACAAAAGATGTAAAGTCTCCATCTTTTTAGTGGCTGCATAGTATTCCATGGTGTACATATACCACAGCTTGTTAATCCATTCCTGGGTTGGTGGGCATTTAGTTTGTTTCCACATTTTGACAATTGTAAATTGAGCTGTGATACACAGTCTAGCGCAAATGTCCTTATGATAAAAGGATTTTTTTCTTCTGGGTAGATGCATAGTAATGGGATTGCATCAAACAGGAGGTCTAATTTGAGTTCTTTGAGGGTTCTTCTAAGAAGGTTGTATTAGTTTGCAGTGTTACCAACAATATAAAGGGGTTCCCTTCTCTTCATATCCACGCCAGCATTTACAGCTTTGAGACTTTGTGATGTGGGCTATTCTTATAGGAGGTAGGTCATATCTTAGGGTGGTTTTGATTTGCATTTCTGTGATGATCAGGGATGATGAGCATTTTTACAAATGTTTGTTAGCATTTGTCTGTGTTCATCAGAGAATGTTCTGTTCATATCTCTTGCTCAGTGGTAGATGGGATTGTTTACTCTTTTCCTATTAATTTGAGTTCTCTATAAATTCTAGTTATCAACCCTTTGTCAGATTCATACCCTGCAAATATCTTTTCCCATTCTGAAGGTTGTTTTTTTGCTTTACTTGTGTCTTTAGCTGTGCAGGAACTTTTCAGCTTAATTAACTCCCATTTGTTAATGTTTGTTGTTGTTGCGATGGCTACTGAAATCTTTTGTCATAAAATCTTTCCCTAGTCCAACATCATCAAATTTTCCCCACACTTTCTTTTAAGATTTTTATTGTTTTGTGTCTTAGATTTAAGTCTTTTATCCATTTTGAGTCACTTTTTGTAAGGGGTGAAAGGTCTGAGTCCAGTTTCAGACTTTTGTATGTGGTTATCCATTTCTGCCAGCACCATTTGTCGAATAGGAATTCTTTTCCCCACTGTATGCTTTTGTTAGGTTTATCAAAGATCAGATGGCAAGTAGAGACTTGTTTCATCTCTTAGTTTTCTATTCTGTTCTATATGTCTGTCTCTGTTTTTGTGGCAATACCATGTTGTTTGTATCACTGTGGATTTATACCCTCAAGTCTGGTAGGGTGATGCCTCCAGCTTTGTTTTTATGACTAAAAATAGCCTAAGCTATATGGGTTTTTTTCCTGGTTTCATACAAAACAAAGTACTATTTCTTCCAGTTCTTCAAAATATGATGTTAGTATTTTAATGGGGATTGCATCATTTTCATAATGTCTTTAAAGAGCAAAATTTTCAACTTTGTGAAGTCCGATTTTTCACTTTTTTATGCTTTTTGAGTCTCAAAAAATCTGCCTGTCCCAAAATTTCAAAGATTTTTATTTTGCTTTCATCTAAATAGTTACGGTTTTATGTTTAGGTGATTTAAAAATTTTTTTTCCTAGATGAATATCCAGTGGTTTCCAGCATCATTTACTGAGGAACTCTTCTTGCTGAATTCCTTGGGCAGCTTTGTTGAAATCAACTGACTTTATGTCATGGGTCTATTTCTAGACTTTCTATAGTATCCTAGTGAATTTTATGTTTATCCTTGTGTCCATTACCACAATGCTCTGATTATTGTAGTTAATATAGTAAGTCTTTTTCAGTTGTTTTTCAAAATTATTTTGATTATTCTGGATCCTTTGCATTTCCATACAGATTTTAGAATCACTTTCTCAGGATTTTTGTTTGGATGGTGTTTAATCACAAATAGCTTCAGTCCGTGAATAGCTCTTCATTTATTTAGGTTTTCTTTCCCTTTCCTGGCAGTCCTTTGTATTTTAGTGTAATTGTAAAATTAGTTCATTTTTATAATACTGTGAAGATTTTAAAATTCCAGTTTGCTCATATATAGAAATACAATTGATTTTGTCTTATGATTTTGCTACATTTATTAGCACTCACTAACCCTCCCAATGCCAAAAATCCATGGATGCTCAAATGCTTTATGTCACATTTACCTAACATATGTAAATATATTGTATTTCTAGCCTATTGATACAAAGGGCTGACTGTAGACATAGCTTTTTAACATATCACTTAAGACATTTTTTCATATGTAATTTTGTCATCTGAAGATAGTTTTATTTCTTCCAATCTATATGGCCTCTTTTTAAAAATTGTCCTGTTACTTGTCAAACTGGCCTGGATTTCCAGTGTAATATTGAAAAGTGGTGAGAGTACACACTCTTTACCTTGACCTGCTCTTAATGGGGAAAGGCTGAATTGTTTCCAAGTATGATGTTAACTGCCCTTACCAAGTTGAAGTTCCCTTCTGTCTCCAGTTTGTTAATTTAAAAAATGTTTATTGATTTGGCTTTTTCTGCTTTGGACTATAATAGATTGCTATATTGATTTTCTTTTGAATCATAAGTGTATCTTTTGGGTTTGGCTTCTATTATACATCATGTTTCTGAGACTATGTGTAATGTTGCATGAGGCAGAAATTTCTCATTCTTGTACAGAAGTTCATTGCCTGAATATACTATGTGGGTCATTATAAATGTTTTGTAATACACAAAAATCAAGATATATAAAATCTGCATGGATGGCAACTAAGCTGAACACGCTGAAGTTTCTTGGAGGTGAAATAATGGCCCATAACAGTCTGTCTTAAGACTTTTATAGTGACCCACATATAAGTAGTCAATTTGTTGAAGGACATTGGTGGCTGTTATAAACAGTCGATATACAGATGTATGCATTTCTGTTTGGTACACTCCTAAGAGTAGGTACACATAGTTTACAGTCACACCAGCAGTATACGGGAATTCTAATTGCCTGCAGCAATGTATTATTAATAGTAGTATTGTCTGTAGCTTTTATTTTAACCTTTTATTTTACCAGCTAGGTGTTTGGAAATTTTATTGAAGCAATTATAGATAGAACATGCAGTTGTACATATCATAGTAAGGAACAGTAGCAAGACCTATCAGTCGGCTTTGCCTACTTTCCCCCACTGGTACATCACAACCCAGAGGTCTTATTTAGATTTCCTCAGTTTTACCTGTGGCCCTGGGTGTCATATAGTTTTTTATCTGATTTTGAGATTTCTGTATTCTCCACTGCAGAAAACCCCAAGGACCCTCTTGTTGCCTTCTCACCCCTGCAAACATTGCAAAAATGTTGTATGAATGGAATAACCTTCTGAGATTGGTGGGGTTTTTTTTGGCCTAACATAATCCCTGGAGATACACCACTCTCTGTTAACCTTGCTGTTACACTGTTTTATAGGTGTTCCTGTAAGAAATAATTCAAATGTATTTTTTTTTAAAGCTCTATCTTATTTGTTGGGGGGGGGGGGAAGCCATATAAATGTGTGAAACACAGGAAGAGGGGGAGGTGGCCACTACATGAATCTGAACCATTTTGTTGATAATATTTAGGTTAATTCCCCCTGGCATATGATGCTAACTTCCCCCCGACCCCCTGAATTTTTCAGACTTGATCACATGTCCTTTTTGGCTTTTTCTTCCCTACAAAGTGCCTCAGAAAAATTTCTAAGACCTTTATTCTTTTAAATGAGGGAAGTAGCATGTGCTTGGTGAAAAACAGGCTCTTCTGTACCCTAGTGTGGCTACTGACATAGTTTTGGTGTGTTAAAATAAAAGCTTTACTCACCAATGTACCAGAGCGCACACTTCTTGTCAGTACATTCAGAATTATGGGCTTCATTCTCAGTGCAGGATAATACTTTTGAGTATGGATATTGCCTGAATTATTTCTTACCCTGCTGATGTTTCTATTTTTTGCCAAATTGCTACAAGTCTTTAGAAAACATCCTTAGTCATGTAATAGATTGTATAGCTACTACTGGATAAAAATTCTTAATACTGATTAGCAAATGTTATAAAGTTTTAAATAGACATTAAGTATGCTCACTTTTCTTTCTGAGAACGAATCTCAAGTTGTCACCCTTTGTAGAGTGGCATGGAGTCATAGCTCACAGCAACATTAAGAAATCTCCTACCCTGATCTGACTGTCCTCTTGCCTCAGTTTTTAGTAGAGATGGGGTCTCGCTTTTGCTCAGGCTATCCACCGCGCCCAGCTATGCTCACTTTTAAAACTGGCTTATCTAGTTAGCCCTCCAGATAAATTTTAGAATTGTTTATGCTATAAAAGACCTAAAAACTAAATGTTGATGAGGAGTGGAAACATCTTTTGGTGAAAAACAGGCTCTTCTGGAAACATCTTTCCACTCCTTTCAGGTCTATTCTGAACATTTAAATGATGGGAATTCATTTACATGACTTTTTTAAGAAAAGTATTCATACAATTCATGACATAAAAATGTCCTAACCCTGATCTGACTATTTTCCTTTTTTCCTAAAACCTTTGTACTGTTTTATCCTAATTATTTTATTCCTATTTTTTGTTTCAGGGAATTTGTCCTTAATATTTATTTCTCTTGTTCAAAGCACACAGTGCTTCCTGAATGGAATTCATGCATTTCATCAATTCTAGAATAATTTCAACCATTCAGTCTCTTAATCCTTTCTAGGTAATTTTCTGAGGTCTACCCATTATCTTTACTATAATTATCTAAATTGAGATTTTTTTTCAAAAATTTACTTACTATTATCCTTTCTGGAATGTAGATTAAGACATTGACTCTGGAGCCAGACTGCCTGGATTTAAACCCCATCTGTGTGACCTTGGAAATTTATTCAGGCCATGCCTCAGTTTCACATCTATAAAATAAAGAATAGTAATAACTCCATCATAATGCAGATTAAATGAGTTAACATGCGTACCAGTGCTGGGGAACAGTCCAATGATAAGTGCTCATTGTCCAATAAACACTTGAAGACGTTCACCATCATCAAGGAAATACAAATCTGAATCACAATGAGAACTACTTGCTCAGATGGCTAGAATCAAAAAGTTGGAAAATTAGTGTTGGCAAGGATGTGCAGAAATTGGAACCTTTCATGTGACTGCTGTTGAAAATGGTTTGGCAGGTCCTCAAAAAGTTAGTGTTCCCATGAGAGTAGTTCAGATTGTATATGAAACCAGCACATTGTACTCCTTGATTGCACTAATGTACACAGCTATGATTTAACAATAAAAAAAAAGTTAGTGTTCCCATGTGAGCCAGCAAGTCCGCTCCTAAGTATATGCCCCAAAGCACTGAAAACACATGTTCATAGAAAATGTAGAAACCACCCAAATGTCCATCAACAGATGAACAGGTAAAATGTGGTATAGCCATACAACAGAATATTAGACCATAAAAGGGGCAAATACGTATTAAAACATGATGAACCTTGGAAACGTGCTCAGTAAAAGCAGCCAAAGGCCCATGTGTTACTCGACTCCATTTATATGAAATGTCTGAAACGGGCAGATCAGTAGTGACAGAAGGGAGATTAGTGGTTGCCAGGCACAGACGGGGGAGTGACTTATAACTCTAAAATATGCCAAGGACCCCTGACTTTTATGCAAAAAAAAAAAAAAAAAAAAAAAAACTAAACTAAAAGGCAGTCACAGGTACCTGTATCTGCAGAAAGCATGTAACAGCTCCAGGACTGAGAACACAAAGAAGTCCAGGTCAACAGAAACTTTTGTGGTCTTTCAGGGACAGATCTCAGGCTCTAAGGGAGGGGTGGTGCTGGTTTCTATAAGGGGCAGAGTAAAACGGATGTGAGGAAGCCACCGAAACAATGTATAGCCACCGGATGAACAGCTGTGGCTAAGCACAGTGCTGATAGGAGCCTGCATCCTGTCTCTCAGCCTCTTTCTCCAGGGGTCCTACTGTAGGAGCTGATGAGCCAGCTGGCAACACAGGGCTGTCCTCTGCAGTATTCTGGTCCCAACACATGGAATCCTTCTCGTCCCCCGTGGGATTGTAGCTAAGAGACAAGATCTTACAAGGGCTAAGCAGCACTCAGGCTCATCTCCACAAATGCCAGAAACACATCTGACAAAAGGAATTGCAGACTTTCTTACATGACAAACATATATACCATATCCCAAAAGCCACTGGAAGCATTCTGGTTAAAGCTAAAGACATCCAAAGGGTGCACATCTTTTCACTATGTAAAATGTTTTTGGAGAAAAGGTATCAAACTGTAGACACCCTTGGAGAAAAATAAAAGTTATTTTAGAAATAAGAGCCAACAAAATTAGGGACTTGACACCCCCCACCCACCCCCCCGCCAAGCAACGGAGGGATAAGAACTGAGGGGACCCTTTGCATCTGACAGTGACGTATCTGGAAAGCTCGGAAGAGCCAAAAAAACTAATACAAACAACAGGAATTTACTAAAGTAGCAAATTAAAAAACCCAAAGAGGAATCCATAGTTTTGGGGGTGTGTGTGTTAAAACAAAAGCACTTAAAAGGTATTACCTAAGATAATTTATAGTAACAAGAACAAAATCCTAAATATGCAACACTTCTAAACCTACATGACAAAAACTGTAAAACATCCCTGTAAAACTTAAACAGATGGAAAGCACACCATGCTGATGGGTGGAAGACTCAGTAAGATGTCAGCTTTCCCTAGTTTATCAATTGAACGTGACCCAGATAACACACTTTCTTCCTAGATGTACAGAAGGTGATTCAAGTGGAACCTAACTAACAGTGAAATGACCCAGAGTGATGGTACAAGTGGTCAGCCCTGCAGATGTTAGGAGGTGTCACATCTCATTTCCATAAACAAGAATATAATGTTGGCACATGAATAGGAATATGGAAAATAACTTTTTAAAATAGAGAAATTGATCCAAGTATATTTGGAAATATAGTGAATGATGAGAGGGCATTTTAAGTTGTTAGTAAAGATAATTTTAAACAAGTGGTATTCTGACAACTGAACCAACCATGTAAAAAAGGCTGAACAGTGGATCCATCCCTCTTACTGTGTACCTAAATTCCAAACCTAAAATAAGACTCTTCAAGTCCCAGAAGAAAATGCAGGTAAATTCCTTGATGGAATAGGGAAAATCTTTTAACCAGAAATCAAGGGGAAAAATTATGATTATTAATATTCTACATACACATATAAAATCTTTATAACGTTAAAGACAACCTAAAAAGTGGGGAGAACATGAAGAAAATGTTCCCCACCTGACATACTCTACCATTGCTCACTTGGAAATGTTAAAAATCCAAGAGTTTGACAACATGTTCCATTAGTAAGGCTGTAGGGGAAAAACGTTCCGACAAACATCACTCATGGGGATGAAATACGGAAGTTGGCACTGCATAGAAAGACTGCATGCATTTACTCTGATCTGTCAATCCTAGAATCTCATACAAGTGACTCATGCACAAGGCTGTTCGCTGCAACACTGTGGAAGGCAGAGATGGGAAATGACAGACATCCATCAGTACATCCACATGGGGGGGGGGGCTGCAGAAGAGTGTGCAGTCTGTCCACACAGGGGAGGACCACCACAGTAAGATGGAGAAGTGAACTGGGAGAGCGTGCAGTCCGTCCACACGGCGGGGGGGGAAGGGGGGGACCACCACAGTAAGGTGCAGTCCATCCACACGGGAGGGAGGACCATCATAGTAAGGTGCAGAAGTCAACTCAGATAGCGTGCAGTCCATCCACACGGGGAGGGGGGCGGGGGGGAGGACCACCACAGTAAGGTGCAGAAGTCAACTCAGATGGAGCGTATGCCCACTCTACACGAAAGCCAGCATGCTATGCACATATGCATCTGCTAATATTTTCAAAAATGAAAAGATAAAAACAGATACAGCTACTCATGGGAAAGGAGGGAATAACAAGGATGAGACGGGTGGGTGAGACTGCTCTGAAGATATCTTTAGTTTTTGAAAACCATATAAATGTGATTTTCAAACACAGTATCTTGATTAGACCACCCTAGTGTATCTAAACTTGATAACAAGAAAACCAGAGAAATCTCAAGTGTCTTTCACAGTGTTAGATCAGTAATATATTGGCATTATTTTAAAACAAATATAGATTATAGCAAATAAGTTAATGTGTAAATGTAATTAACCATGATTGTCAGTTTAAGAGAAAGAACTACAAGTATAAAAATGAAAAGAGTGAAGCAAAGCTCCAGTCTTAGACTCAGGTGTGGTGGCTCCTGCTCACACTCTTAGCACTTTGGGAGACTGAGGAAGGAAGACAGATCCAACTCAGGATTTTGAGGTTTCAGTGAGCCACTGCATTCCAGACTAAGAGAGAAAGATCTATTCTCTAAAAATAAAAACAAAACCCCTGCACTCTTCACATGTGTGAAAGTAAAGAACTTTGAAAGAACATGTAATACCACTGGGCACTGTGGCTCACTCCCAGCACTCTGGGAGACCAAGGCTGGATTGCTTGAGCTCAGGAGTTGGAGACCAGCCTGAGCAAGAGCAAGACCCCGTCTCTACAAAAAAATAAAAAACTAGCCAGGCATTGTGGCAGGTTCCTGCAGTCCCAGCTACTTGGGAGGCTGAGGCAAGAGGATTGTTCAAGCCCAAGAGTTTGAGGTTGCTGTGAGTTAAGACACCATAGCACTCTACCAGGGCGACTAAGTAAGACTGTCTCAAAACAAACACACAAAAAAAGGATACGGTATTAAGCCCAGCCAGTAGATTATTTCTTTTGGTGTCACTGCTCCCTGTACTGTCAGATCCTTAGTGAGGCAAATTCTGTAATCTCTGGTTCTGTTTTCCTAACTTTTCATATCTTAGAAGGTTTTGCTGAGTTATTCCTAAAGGCTTTTTCTTTATTCTTTAGCTAAATTAATCAGCACACCTAGCTAACAGCTATAATGGGGCAGTTTGTCTTCACTCCTACTCTACCCAGCTGTTCTTTTCCACTATGTGTAGATTTCTGACAGGGTCTTGGTCTCAACTGTAGTGTTAAAAAGAACTTATTATGAAACCATTCTAGATAATTTGTGCTTCATACAGCACTATCTAACCTTAACGCATCTCAAATGGTAGAATTTCAGGTATTGTGGCAGAAGTATTTTGGGAGCAATGGTACAAGACAGGTATACCACTTAAATCACAACAAAAGCTTTGGCAATGGAGTTCTTATACTCAATTCATTTTAGTAATCCCAACTTCCCTTTTTTATATTACAAATAATTTTTGTGTGTTTTTTTATTTTTTATTTTTTAGATGGCTACTCATATGAAAGAGAAGCAATGGAAAGGTGGATCAGCAAAAAGAAACGTACAAGTCCAATGACAAATCTTGTTCTTCCTTCACTGGTACTTACACCAAATAGGACTCTGAAAATGGCTATCGATCGATGGCTCGAGACACATCAAAAGTAAAACTATTTATAGTATCTTGTTTCTATTTTTCAGTGATCTCATTTGATTGATGTAAAGATAAATACTAATCAGACACATATTAAAAGCACAACAGAAGGAAAAAGGTAAATTTAGTTACTTGTAAAAATTGTCATGGACCAAATCACACATCTAATTTCATTTGTATTTTTACTATAAAAGCCTTTTTTTGTACTAGTGAAAAAAATCTTAAGCTGTATAGAAATAAAGTTTACTTAGACTTTAAATTGCAGTGCTCAAATTTATTCTTGTTAGGGATAGGTCATATCATATCTCAAACTAAAGACTGGAATTTAACAATAACTCTTCAAAGTCTCAAGAGGATTTGTAGCAAAATGGTTATAGACTGTTTATGGTTAAATTGAGAAAATCCCTTTAGACAAGTTTAAATAAGCAGTTTTGTTAGATTCTTAACTTGCAAAATAGTCATTTTTTTCCCCATTGTCCAAACCCAGATACATGTTAGATGAAATAAATTATCATGAATAAGTCAACTGCTAAAGTATAAAGGGGCATACTAGCCTTCTTTCAGAGTTTAGAATTCTTACAGTTTTCAGATATTAACCTAGGGTTAGTGTACAAAGGCTGTTTTTACACAACAGCCTGATATTAATACTATACCCTGACAAGCATTCTCAGAAAGAAATTCAAATTCGGGAAGGTAAAGTTGTACTCACATACTCATCAAAAGTTGCTTCCCAGAGTGGAGACCACTGGCAGCACAGAGGGGAAGCACATTGGAACCAAACTGCAAGGGGAGACAGGGCCCAGGACTGTGTCGCCACCCCTCTGTGCTGTCACCTCCAGACTCACATCACAGTTGAAAGGGGGAAAGCAATGTAAATATTAGTCAAGCAGGCTACCAGAGAAATCTCCAAAACTCCCCCCCCCCCTTTTTTTTTTTTATAATTGCTGCTTTGTAAACTTGATTTCCTTCATGTCACAGCTGGGATTCACAGTCTATGATTCTAGAAAAGTAATTTTTTTTCATACAACACACGCTTTTCACATCCTTAATACTGAGGACAAACAAGACTGGCAACTCGCTCTCCGTGTTTTTCTATTGTATTTTATAAAAAAAAAAAAAAAAAAAGGTATGCTAACAATTCTAACAGAAGACTTTTAACTTACAGGAGCCCAGTACTGGACCAACTGCCTTTCTGTTTTGATAGACATTTCCAAAGGAGATTGGCTGGTTATTACATACAAATTACTAAAAATCACTAGAAGTTATTGCTAGAAAACACAGTTTAAAAAGTAGTTGTTGTTGTTTTTTTTTTTTTCCCCAGATGTGTTAAAGGTGCTTTTTGCTCTTCTATTTTTCACCAGAATAATTTCTTATAAAACAAAAATTGCTGGAAAAAAACTAAGATGCTAATAATTTTCCAAATTGAAGCACCTGTTTTTGCATAAAACCCACACAACAACCAAAGTCAAACAACTCCCTCTTCCACACAAGCAAAAAAAGACCAAATCCAAAGCCACCCATGGGAAGGGATGTGACCACAGCCCCGCTGCCCTTTTCTCAGGCACCAGGGTCACTGGGAGCTGTGCCACCCACAGGGATTGACTGCGAACGTCAGGAAACTTCGCCTCCTCCTGGGGCGATGGCGTCAAGTATTTTATAATTTAACAAATAATGAATGATGATGATCTTCTGCACTAGCTGCTTTAGAGGAAAAGTCACCTGATGACAAGAACTATGTATTTGCCAATAACACATTTTCCCTCCTACCCTATTTTTGGTTTTGAACCTTTCATTAAATATGTAGCTTTAGGCGGCACCCGTAACTCGGTAGGTAGTGCGCCAGCCACATATCCCGAACCGAGCCTAGGCCAGCTAAACAACAACAACAAAAATATGTAGCTTTAAAGGAGGACTGAAAATACTTAGCCTTGCTAGCAAGAGCAGTGACCAGACAATAACCTGAATAACTGGGCTCAAGATTCCAAGTAAGAATCCTATCACACTACAACATGGTTTTTATATCATTTTCATGCTACTACTTTCAAACTGAAATAGGCAGGCATAAAACCAGACACACTTCTACCTGAAAGATAACACAAATGTGTTAAAGAACAAACTGTTGTAAGTGTTCAGTCTATTGCCAAAGTGCTTGAAAATTACACTATTGATAACCTGTTGCCAGTAAAGACAGATACCAAGATTTCTTCAAAACAGGTAAGACATTACAGACTGCTTTCCTTCATGCTTAGTTCCTATTTCAGGCACAGACTAATTTTATCCTTGAATATTATAGAATTTCCATTAATAGAAACTATAACTCTTATTCTCAAATTGTTACAAAATTAAATATACACTTAGGTAGTATTCAAATATGCTTTTACTGTTATTTTCAGGATAACAAGGATTAAAGCAAGGCAGGGAGTTGTCGACAGGTATTCTGTACTTTTCCACTGACTCATTTAATGCAAAGCAAATTCTATTAATACTCTTTATTCCATATGGAAAGGTACAGTAGTTGTGCAGAAACAAAACTACATAACAAAAGAGTAAGACTTTCACAAATTAAAGGAAATAAATAAGCCATAGTAGTTATAGCAGAACTCATGGAAAGCCTATAAAAAAGATAAAGCTGTTTGTACAAAGTACACTGTACACACAAAGAAACAAATGCTGAATGACACTGGAAGGTTCCTATTCATATAAAACTGTAATGATGTTCACAGGAACTTCATTACAACTATTACTTTTAAAACATTCTGCAAATATAGAACTTCCTTCTCTCCAATTCTAGAAAATAAATTTCACATCCCAACATATAAAACAAATACACTTCTACTTCTCTCAAATTACCATTTTAACATCCTCTAATAATACCATTTTCATATAAAAATACCTTTAGACCAAGGTTCATTCCTGTACCTTATCTTTACAAATGAATAATACATCAGTTTGGACTTAAGCAGCACCTCAAAGGTGTTCATATAAACGAGATAAAGTGCCGTTCCTAGTACACTGTTAACATGCCGTAGTAATATCATTCAGTGCAATAACCAGCATGGATGAAGCTTACAAAGAACATGCAAATATATGACTGGGGTTTTATTTTTCCTTTTGAGATTAACTACTTTGAAATAGTTATATTTACAAGGATGAATAAAACTGGGCTGTTTAATATATACAACATGTGACTATAAAGTACTGATTGTACAACAAAACAAGAGCAACAACCAACCATACCTTAAGCGTAGGACCTAGAAGGGTTATTCCAGGAGCACTATCATTATTAAATGCAGCCTGGGAACAGTGAGAGCTCATTTATAAGCGCCACTAAGAATGCTGCTGGTCTTAGTGTATTAGCCAAATCCACTTGACTACTAACCATAATTCCAAATGGCTTTTACCGTTTCCAAATACCAGAAACACCTTCAAGCATGAATATAGTTCCAAAAAAGGCGCTATAAAAATATTTTGATTAAGAACCATAACAGAAATATGTATTTAATCTTGATAAAGGAACTGAACTGCTATGAAGGGGATAATACTTGGGTATCCTCATATTTTGCATTTAAAAAACCGACTCTATTATGTTCATGATCACACATATTCAGCTAGAAATCACTTAGATCCAAATTTTTTATATATATAACTTGGGATTTGACTCAGGGGAACTGTAACTGGAAAATTCCATTTTTCCCAGAACATATCATTTAGATATAAGAGTTAATAAACCTATCACTCCTTACCAATACACATTTTTATTCTGTGATACATGTACTATGATTTTACCACATAGCAAAGGCTAGGAGAAAAGTGATAAAAACCAAATATTTTCGTTAAGAGGAAAGCATGAGTTAATGTCTTCTTGGCTGTCTTAAATATTTAACTTGATAGGTAGAGTTAATTATACTTTTTAATTGTTTAGCATTCTTATTGTGACTTCTAGCTATTTATGGAAGTTTATCCCATACTTTAAGTATATCAATGGCATCAAATCTACCCCAGAGGAAAAAAGAAACATAGCTAAAAAATAATTTTTCAGATGAAAGAACCATTTAGTTATTATCGCCAGGAGCCAGTATACTTCTCCAGAATCTTTAAGGCTCACACATTTGACTCTATGAATGATCTCTTTGGTTTTGCTGAAGCGAGGTGGCTCCTGTGGGCTTCATTACTGACATGAGGCTGCTGTTTGGAGATACTTTCCTGATAGAGATGAGAAACAGTCTTGGTTATCCTGTTCTCCTGACAGTGGACTGGAATTTGGCACTTGTTTCCATCCAGCTCCTTCACCTGTGCCCCATTGTGGACACTTCCACTCAGGGTAGAAACAGAACAGGGTTTGGCTTGGTTAGTATATCCTGCTCCTTGTCTGAGAGAGGGCTTCTCAGAGTTAGAGGACTGCAGGCCAGCTGCAGATGTGTTTGTAGAGAGCCCCTCTGCCACCGGGCAGTGCCAGGTGCGGCCTGGAGTGCTGCTCTGCTGCTGGAACCGCGCTGTCTTGTCCATGATGCCCATGAACGGAGTATTGCGAGGTCTGTGCTCGGCGGTGCCGCTCTGGTTTACAATCCTGTCTTTAATTCGAGCATCCGGTCCTTGGGCCTTGAAGCCATCTGAAAAACTGTTGCTTGATGTCAAACTGCTGGTTGAACTTGACATCTTTATGCTGCTGGATGGAGAACCAGAAGAGCTTGAGCTGGCGAGGGAAGCTGGGTGGCGTGTGTCAGTGCAGCCCACTGGCCCACCTTGGTTTGGAGGGGCTACATCCCCAGCTACGGAGGCGTAAGACAGAAGCCTCTCTGCAGTTTTAATCTTGCTTGGTAAAGGGTATGCAGAGCCACTCTCACTGCGCTGCAGGTGGACATTCTGGCTGAAGCCCAGCCGATCCGCAAAGGGGCCAGAAGCAGCTCCTATAGTGAACGTACCTGTTCCCTCTAAGTGCTGGTTTCTGCTCCCAGCAGGAGCCACAGTGATTCTCCCTGGCATAGGACTTGGGGGAGGATTCTGAGAGGAGATCTGAATTTTTGTGCCACTGTTTCTCACACCAGGAGGCCCAGAGCCCAGATGCTGACTAGTCTTCACAATCTGTGCCTGCTTGGCAGGCTGCGTGACCAGCCCCGGCTGGGCTACAGGCTCCCTGGGGGGCTTGCTGACTCCTGCCCTACCCTGGGGGGATGCCGGCCGTCCTTTGGACTGCAGCCCTTCTTGAAGATTCCGGATATATGGGGAAAGGACAGATGAGGGTGGCGTGGGTCTGGGGGTCAGGGAAATGGACTCTTCCTGTGGAGAAGTTTCCTCCTCTTCTGCCTCTTCAAGATGGAAGTGGTCGTTTAATCCAGGGGTTGGGGCATCCTCTTCATTATCTGAGTCATTGGCTGGGGCTGAGGGTGGGCACTGCTGTTTCTGCTGTTGACTCCTCTGGAGCTGCTTGCATTCCTCTTCCACGCGGGCTAGAAGCCTCTTGATTTCCTGATTGGTAGGACAGAGTTTCACAGCCTCCTGCAAGTCAGCCAGAGCCGCCGCAAATTGCCTTTAAAGGAAAACATAAGTTATAATTATAAGCCATGCCTGAACATGCTTTGAGTATACTTCATAAAACAGCTCTGCTCAAAGAGAAGGAACCCAAGTAAGTTTTGAACACCTACTAAGGGGGCCACAACCCATTTAACCAGCTCAGAGTTACTCAGCCAAGTGGCAGTGCCGGATTCTAACCCTGACTGGTCTGACAGCAGATCCCTCAGCTGGGAAAGAGGGCGGGCATGAATCAGTAGGTGCCGGAACCCTTTTAGTGCGTCTTCACCATTCCCCCACCCTGCCCACCTCTAGCTTTGTCCAACCCTTCTCCTTTCTTCTGCCTCCTAATGCCCCCAGTTAGCAGTTTCACTAGAATATGGACTAAATAAGGAATTTTAAGTTGCAGTAGTTTGAATGGGTGGTGGCAGTGGGGAGGAATAGTTACTGAGAGGTCGGGAGAAAATAAAATTCATGGATCACTATTGATACTCACTACCATGCCTCTGGGAAGCTACTAGTTTAGTATTAAAAGGGATGGGAGGCATCTGAGCAACCCTTCTGAAGCAAAACTCTCCAAATTCAACAGCAGGCCTGATCCCACAGGAAGAAAAGGTTCCCCTAGGCACACAGAGAACCTCGGACGGTACCTGCTGTTTCTCTTTGCTCTTGCTCTGGCGTAGAAGGCTTCATAGGACTTGGGTTTCAATTCAAGAGCCTTGGAAGCAAATTCTTCGGCCATGCCAAAGTCCTGGTGTCAAATGTAAACACATGAGTCAAAAGTGGCAGTGAACATGATTACAAGCAGCTCTTCCACAGGAGTTCCCTCACAGCGCATGACTGGGAAGCAAGGGAGAGCAAGGTCGGTTTTTCTTTTTAATTTGTTTTAAAGTTAGGAGATAATTACAGTTGATTAACATTCTTAAGAATTCAGGGCAGAAGAGAAACTGATGATCTGGGAGACAGCCATGGTAGAGGCAACGCATGTGAAGGGGCCGCTCAGAGGGCAGTGGGGACACCACAGCCACCCCAGCAGGAGGGCAAGCAGAGCGTGTGGCAGCAGAGTGGAGTCTGGGGAAGTGAGGATGAAGTGTTTAAAAAAAAAAAAAAAAAAAAAAGTCTAGAAAGAAAATACTACTAAAACAAATCAGGCAGCACCTGTGGCTCAAAGGAGTGGGGTGTTGGCCCCATATGCTAGAGGTGGCCGGTTCAAACCCAGCCCAGCCAAAACCCCACTCCCCACCCCCGAATCTACTAGTTACAAATTAACTATGACTAACCACTCCTGGTTACAAACCAGTTACTGGCAGACCCTCTGAGTAAACACACAGGCAGGCAAACATCTGCGACTGACTCTCCTGAGTTTGGGGATGGGCAGCTTGTGGCAATGCCAGCACTGTCCCTGCGGGGAAGCACAGCCCAGCAGGGCCCTCGCTTCCCACCACTGAAGCAAAGGGAACTGAACGCGCCTGTCCCTTCAGCACTCTGAGAGGTGTATAGGGACGGTGACCACTGGCATTTGCCTGAGAGAAGCAGCTTCCCACCTGGTGGGTTCACAAAAATGCACAGAGAAATCAGACCAAGGGCCTGGGGCTTGGGAGTGGTTTCAGCAGGGGGACAACGCTCTTTTGCTGAAGGACTGGATGGGAGTAAGAGGCAGGGCTTACATTTGTTTTTCTTCGGCATCGAGACAAATTGAGATAGAGGGAAACTCTCAGTTCGTTGAATGTTCTCATGTCCTCTCCGAATCCTTCCCGAGGAAACTTCCTTAAAGCATACTGGTACCTCTGGGCTGCCTCTTTCATCTTCCCTTTCTAGAATTCAAAGTCACAAAACTTTATTCCTCTTCAGAGGCTCGAAGATAAATAAGCTTCCACACCCCGAAGACCCTGAGGGAGTGTGTCCCCCTGCAAAGCCATTATAGCACATTGACAGTATCTGAGTAAGCGTTCTGGTAGAGGTGGGACACTAACTGGCCTGAACATGCTCAGGCTGTCCAGTCGGTTTACAATAAGGTGTCTGTAAACTGCCACATTGATAACTACCAATCTTAATGTATTGGATTGTCTCTGTTATTTCAAGAATGATCTCTCATCTAAAGATATTTTAATGCCAAGTGTAATAGAAACCAGATAAAAAAGAGATACAGTTTCTAAGACAAGTGGAATCTTGTGGATAAACCTAGAGCTTGCTGCAGAATAATTTTTAAGAAGAAAAATGCATGGGCTTTAGAAATCAGAACAGCACCACACATCATTTTCAGGGCTAAAGAAATCCATTTGCTCAGTCAGTTCTGTTGCACAGCAGGTAGGAAGCCTGTTGAAAATGGCTTGATATTTCTGACATAATTGCCTACCAAAATCTGTATTAAAAGCAGTTCAAAGCCACAACAATACACACTCTCAGCTCAATTTCAAACCGATTCCAAGCCAGGAACCCTGCTGAGTCATGCTATATTGCCTATTTATTCGTTACTATTTAAAGAATGAAAAGGAAAAAACCTACAACAATCAAGCACAGCTGCCTTATAGTAAAAAGGATTAAAATAGTCATAATCTAGGTTTTTCCCCATAATTTTTTAATTCTGTCTAATCATAAGTCTAGAAAGAACAGTTTACGCTTCATATAAATGGTTCACATATCTACCTAAATCAGAGGTCAGCAAACTACAGCTCGCAGGCTGATGTGCCGCCTGCACTTACCAGCAGCTTTACTGGGATGCGGCCATGCCCACCCTCACATGTTGCCCATGGCTGCTTTGGTTCCACCCCACAGCAGAGCTGGTAGTTACCACAGAGCCATATAGTCAAATATGTATTATCTGGCTCTTTACAGAAAGTTTGTTGACTTATGATCTAAACTGGCATCTTACTTTAAAAAAATTTAGTCAAACTTATTAGTCTGTAAATAATATTTCCATTTCTGAGGGAAAATGGAAAAAAAGTCAGTCTCCTGAAGAACTACTACATATTATTTGCCTATATCAAGTAAAAATGTCTCAAAAAACAGTCAAATTCTAGATGATTATAAGATATTGATAATTAGATGGTAAAGGCTTGGGAGCGCTGAATGACTCTGGAAATGCTTCCTGGGTGCTCCTCTCCCACGTGTCTCCTGGGTCACCCTTGGTACTCTGAACTGAGGGAACAGGAAAGGCTGAGGACCCTCCCGCATGACATGTCAACTGACCTAGAGGTGACTCCTTCACCCCACAGACTCAGGCAGAAAGTCACAGCTACAGCCTTCTTAGTTCAGAAATAATGGTTCTCAGAACCAAGAGAAGCGCTTCCAACCTTTTAAGATTTGGCCGTTACCACTAAACTGTGGGCAGGTTGGTGTCTCCGGGAACGTCTACTACAACAAAGCTGCATGCATCCTGCACACTAGCACAGCTACGGCCACCCCATCCCAAAGTGAGAGGAGGCTCAGAGCCAGGCACCAGTGCAGAAAGGGGCAACACCACTTACTTTGTACATCACATTTCCTTCCTCCATTAACTTCTGTAAAAGTATGATCAAAATATCAGGTTTGGAAGTGGCCATCGCCCAAGCAGCGTTCCCTGTAATATAAACATGCACTCAGAGGACTTGAGAGTTCCCGGAGGAAAGGAGTTCAATCCTCCTGTGGCCCCAACACAGCTGCACATCACAAACCACAGGAGCCCACTGCAAGGACCTCTGCTGTGTGTGACTCAGGCTTCCAGACGACGGTGCGTCTGAGGAGAGGGAGACACCGCAGGCTGGTGGAGCTTCTAGCCTGTTTTCCATTGAAACAGACACTCAGGAAGGGAACCACGCCTAGCACAACTCCATCCTTGTTACTTCACTGAAAACAGCAATGAGAAACTAATGCATCAGAGCAGCCATGCCCCTTCCCTCCCTTCTGAGAGGAATTTAGGTTAAAAGTGATTAAACCAGGCCTCTACATTCTCTTAGTTCCCTGCAGCTGCCACGGTGATGAGTATGGTCCCTGCAGTCATCCCCTCCACAGTCCACCACAAGATTCCATCTGGATGCCTTGGCCTGGGCCCTGCTGCTCCCGCCCACATCAGGGCCACCACCCTCCCAGTGCCCCTCTGAGCTCTCAGCACGCCACAGGGAGGTGCTTCAGACTCAGGACTGAGACTGCCAGGTTCACACGGTGACTCTGCCACTCACTGTGACCTTGGTTTTCTCATCTGTAAAATGATGGTATCACTGATACCTAGTCGGAGGACTGTGGTGAGGATTAAGTCAACAGGAGACGCGCTTGCTTAGGCAAGTTCCTGACACCGCTGCTAGTATCATCCTCTTCCTCACGTCCCTCTTGGCCTAAGGCCCTGCTCATAGGACTGTGACTGGGACACACTGTTGCTTCTTCCTTCAGGCACTGTGAAGGGAGTGTCACGTTGCAACTGGCCATACAGAAGGGGCTCGCCTTACTCAGCCCCCCAACGATCCCCCATTGAAATCACACGACCTCGCCTTCACAGAAGCTGTCCTGGGATGGCCGTTCTCCCACCTGGCTGACCGTGATTACTCTAGGACCATGGTTCTCAGCCTGGGCTGCAGTGAAAATCACTAGCAAGCTTGCAGCACCAACACACGTGGCACCCCCACCATCAGTCTAATCCCGCTGCTCCCGCGCGGCCACTGGCCACCCCTAACACAATGCTAGACTCCTTCAACATTACCTCTGCTTTCTCCCCCCACTGGCAAGATTATGAGGTATTTAAACATTCTGGATGACTGTGATTAAATGAGACAGAATGAATTCCAAACATTTGACATCTTATTTCTTACCTGGAAATAGGTCAGCCTTTATGTTCCCTAAGGATGCCTAAAATCTGAGGCTAACCTCCTCTCTGCTGAATGGAGGTGGGTTTCACTAACCTAATTTGGCTCCTTTTCTGAGTAGTGTAACCACTACAGACGTGTTTCGACAACCAATGGCTCTGTCCAGGGGACGCATTCCGCTGTTGTCCACATGCTCAATCACGGCTCCCTTCTCGACCAGATACAGCACCTGCAGCAGAGAGGGAAGGCCTGAGGAGCAGCGGTGGCAGGAGTGCGGCTGCACACCCCTCCCCTCAGGCTGGCTGTCCACTCCTAGAATGGACATGAACCTAAGCCTTCTCTGTTAACCTGACTCTGCTCCAGCAATGGGGGGGCTGCTAGCGGGTGGGGCAGGCTATACCTCATGCAGCACAGGTGGGAGTGGGCACGTGTGCTTCCTCGGTCCCTGCCTCACCCCGTTTCCCAGGCCATGCAGATTGCCCACAACAATCTCCAGGTAAGGGGGAGGAAGATTCTGCACGCACGCCCATGTGCTGGCAGGCTGCCCCAGAGGGCGCTGTGGGGATCCGCAGACCTACCCAGCCTAAGAACTGTGAGCTGCACAGACTAGCAGCTTGGATGAGCCAGAGTTGAGTATCGGTTAGTTTAAGGTCAAGAAAAGTGACTTAAAAGATACCAAGAATGCAAAAATGGCAAGTTTGAAACCATGTACAAAGTCAGATTGACATGACAAAATAGCTGTGAAATGGGCTAAACAGGAACCAAGGGGAAAACACTGTGTCCACTCAAATTTCTCTACTGACTGGAAAAGAAGCATGGAGCCAGTCTATATTTTCATGTGGATCTGATTACACACACTTCCTGTCAGTCACTTGCTATTCAAAATGACACCAGAGGGGTTAATTTCTAAACTGTATAAATGAACTTCTATAACTCAATAAAAAAAAATCCCCAATTAAAAAAATGGGCAGATGACCTGAATTTCTCCAAAGATGATATACAAGTGGCCAACAAGCATATGTCCCTGCTTGTGATCAACATCACTGATCACTAGGGAAATGCAAATCAAAACTACAATATACCAGCACACACCTACTAGGAAGGTTACTATGAAAAAAGACAGGCGGGGTGCAGTGGCTCACACACCTGTAATCCTAGCACTCTGGGAGGCCTTGAACTCAGGAATTTGAGACCAAACTGAGGAAGAGCGAGACCCTGTTTCTACTAAAAATAGGAAAACTAACCAAGCGTTGAGGAGGGGGCCTGTAGTCCCAGCTACCTGGGAGGCTGAGGCAGGAGGCTGGCTGGAACCCAGGAGTTTGAAGTTGCTGTGAGCGAGGCTGATGCCAAAACACTCCAGTAATCCACACAACAGAGTGAGACTGTTTCAAAAAAAGACTAGGAAAATAAGTATTGGTAAAGATGTGAAGAAGCTGGACCCCTTGTGCACTGTTGGGCGGAATGTAAAATGTTGCGGTTACTATGGAAAATAGTATGTGGTTCCTCAAAAAGTTAAAAATAGAACTACTCCCATTTTGATCCAACAATTCCACTTCAGGGTATATATCCCAAACAAATGAAAGCAAGGTCTCAGATGTTTGCATGCCCCTGTTCACTGCAGCATTATTCACAGTAGCTAAAACATGAAGGAACCCAAATGTCCACTGACGGATGAATGGATAAAAACCCATGTAACCGAATAGTAGTCGGCCTTATAAAAGAAGAACATTTTGACATATGCTGCAAACATGGGTAAATCCTGAAAGTATTAAGGTAAGTGAAACAAGTCAGTCACAAAAAGACAAATACTCTATGGTTCCACTTGTATGAGCTACCTGATGTAGTGAAAATCAGAGAGAGAAGGTAATCTGGGGTTGCTAGGAGATGGGCAACATGGTAACAAGTTATTGTTTAGTGAACACAGAATTTTAATTTTGCAAGATGAAAATATCTGGCCCCTGGATGGATAGCAACATGAACACATTTATCACTACTGAACTTCATATACTTAGAAATAGTTAACCGCAATTTATTTATTTATTTTTATTATTATTTTTTTTCAGAGGCAGAGTCTCACTTTGTCACCCTCGGTAGAGTGCCCTCGTGTCACAGCTCACAGCAACCTCTAACTCCTGGGCTTAGGTGATTGTCTTGACTCAGCCTCCCGAGTAGCTGGGACTACAGGCACTCACCACAATGCCCCACTATTTTTTTGTTGCAGTTTGGGACCGGGTTCAAACCCGCCACCCTCGGTATATGGGGCCGGCGCCCTGCCCACTGAGCCACAGGTGCTGTCCTACAGGGGTGGCCGGTAGCCCTTCAGGGCTTTGCTTACACCTGCGCCTGCCGGTCTACTCCACCCTTCCAGTGTCCCGCTGCTCAGGGGCTTTTTTTTTTTTTTAATTTTGAGACGGAGTCTCGTTATGTTGCCCTCAGTAGAGTGCCGTGACATCACAGCTCACAGCAACCTCAAACTCTTGGGCTTAAGTGATTCTCTCATGACTCAGCCTCCCAATAGCTGGGACTACAGGTGCCGCCACAACACCCGGCTATTTCTTGTTGCAGTTGTCGTCGTTGTTTAGCTGGCCCGGGCCGGGGTTGGAACCTGCCAGCCTCGGTGCATGTGGCTTTAAATGTTTACCATTATTTTATTATTTTTTAAACTCAATATACAAATATCCATTGCCATTAACAATTAGAGAATTAAACTTAACGTGATAACATAAAATATGAACTACACAGAAATAATTCTTCAGAAACATATTTCTACATGGAAAACTTCTATTTATTATTGAAAATATAAAAAGACACATGTCTGCATATATTGCAAAACTGTAATTAATGACTTTATTTGTTTAGGTATGTTATAACTTGAATTATCTTTCTAGGGATATCAGTATACTACATAGCAAATTCAGTTTGCTCTGGGGGTTCAGAAGGATTGTAGCAAATTTAATAGTAAATTTTATGCTATTTGTTTTTACCACAGAATTGCTTTTGAAAAATACTAGAATACTAAGCTCATTCACTCTTCCCTAATGTTGATAAACATTGGAATTTGAGAAGGCAGCTGAAAAATCAAAGTATAGATAGGGGTAGTTTATTTAAATGTCTGTTTTTGAAAGTCAAGAAGAAGTACAGTCCACAAGGTACGGGAAAACGGTGCCCTCAACAGCATGGCCTCCGCCGGCCCAGACAGATGCGCAGGGCCGCGGCCTCCGCCGCCTGCCCCTCCGCTCACCCTCTCCTGAGGCACTGCGCTCCGGAAGGTGGCGACTCCCAAGCAGCTCAGTGTCCTCTGGCACCGGCTCGTGTCTGGGGTCTGGAGCCTGCAAATGGTCAGTTTCTGAGATATTTTGTAGTTCTCAGTTTATTAAGGTTTTATCCCTTCAGACTTTGATTAGAATTAGGCATTTGGCAAAGAGATTATAGTGCCCCAAAGTGTTTTGTATTATTTTAGGCAATGCCACATAAACTCTAAAAACAGACCAAGCAGGCTATACATGCACTAGAACACTATTCAGCCTTTAAAAAACAGGTCATTCTTTCATCTGCGGCCAAATGGATGAAAATAAGCCTGGCACAGAGAAACTAATGCCATATAATCTCCTTTGTATGTGGAATCTAAAAAAGTGGAACTCTGATGAGGAGAAGGAAGAATGGCAGTAACCAGAGGCTGGAGGGGCAGGGAAAGTTTGGTCAAAAGATACAAAGTTTGAGTTAGGAAGAGTAAGTGCTGATGTTTCACGTACAGAAGAGAGAATTTTAAATGTTCTCACCACAAAGAAATTACAATATTTTAGTGATAGAAATGTTGATCAGCCTAATTTGACCATTCCACAGTTTATATATATTGAAACACACTGAACCCCATAAATATATTCAATTATTTGTCAATTAAAAATAAGCCGTGCGTTGTGTGGTGTGAGGCTGCAGTCCCAGGGAGGCTGAGGTGGGGAGATTGCATGAGCCCGGGAATTCAAGGCTGCAGTAAACTATGACTGTGCCACTGTACGTGAGCCTGGGCAACATCCAAGTCCCCGATCTCAATAAATAAATAAATACTTAAAAAATGAAAACAAACCAACAAGTTCATCATTTAATTAGCAATTTCTCACATGTGAAAGTGGTTTCTGAACGATCCACGCCAGGATTTTATTGATATGAATTACTATGAGGAAACGGCGTGTGCACGTGAGTACACATGCTCACATCCGGGTCTTGTGCATATGCAGTTTGTAAGCAGCTGTTTTTAAGATGTTAAGAGTCTGTTAACATCTTTACTACAGTTCTGGAATACAGTGCATGTCTCAGAACTAGAGAAAAATGAAAGATCCCCCCAGCACACACACTCTCTCTCACAGCAGTTCCCGTGCAGGTGGAGGAGAGTGAACACTCACAGTCTCGGCATCACCATAAAAGGCAGCCAGGTCCAAGGGGGTGCGGCCATTCTTGTCTGTCTGGTCTATTGAGGCTCCTTCTTCAACCAGGTACTGGACCACCGGCCTATGACCTTTCAGACAAGCCCAACTCAATGCTGAAAGGCCCTCTTTGTCCAGAGAAGAAAGGGTGGCGCCTGAAAGAAAAGCCCATTCACAGAACATGAACCTTGTATGCTTACAAAGCGTGTTTCCCACCAAGAATGCTTGTCAGGTGGCACTGAGCCTGCTGGGGCTGAGTGCCATGTACAGGCGGCGCTACCCGTGCTCTGCACTGATGTGGATGGTAGAATGTGTCTACAACACGAGGCCTAAAATTTCCACCAGGAAGTATTGTGCGGGTCTGCCAGAGTGCTCTCAGTCCACCTGACGGAGGCAGAGGCTCACACCTGTAATTCTAGCAGTCTGGGAGGCTGAGGTGGGGGGAGTGCTTAAGCTCAGGAGTTCAAGAACAGCCTGAGCAAGAGCAAGACCCTGTCTCTATTAAAAATAAAAACAATCTGGGCAGCTCCTGTGGCTAAAAATAAAAACAATTTAGCTGGGTGTTGTGGTGGGCACCTGTAGTCACAGCTACTCGGGAGACTTAGGCAAGGGGATCGCTTAAAAGCCAGTGGTTCTCAACCTTCCTAATGCTGCAAACCTTTAATATAGTCCAAAGGGGTCGTGATCCACAGGTTAAGAACCACTGTCTTATGCCCAAGAGTTTGAGTTTGGTGTGAGCTATGATGCCATGGCACTCTACCCAGGGTGACAAGGTGAGACTGTCTCAAAAGAAAAACAAGCAAACAAACAAACAAAAAAAAACCCATGCAGGTGACACACTGCTACCTTTTGAAAGGAGGAACTCCACTGTGCTCAAGTGCCCTTCACAAGCAGCCACCATGAGGGGCGTCCGGCCCTGCTTGTCACTGAGGTTCACATCACAGCCGTGCTCCAGCAGTAATCTGACAACCTGAAAGAGACGCCCAGAATCACACTCTCCTGCTGCAGCTTCAACTAGTCTCCAAAGCCAGACCTTTTTCCTGACCTTTACAAGCAGTTGAAGGACTCTCTTTTAAAAATCCCTCTAAGGTGTGTGATCCATGGGGTCTACACAATCTTTCCACTGTACTCCTTTAAACAGAGCATTTTTTCCAAATATATGGTCTTTTAAACATGCCCAATTCAATACTCCATCTATAAAACACACCAGCTGAAACAGTCACTTGGCGGTGACAGGAGGCCAACTGTGACAGAGTCAGGAGCTCACCACCACACCTGCTGTAACAGAGCCCAGGTTCAGCAAATGGCGGCCGTGGGGGCCCCGAGCTGGCGCTGAGGCTACCTAGGCCCTGTGGCAGAGCACAGGACAGGGAGAGGCACAAAGAGCAGCTCACCCGCCTCATCCCCGGGCATTGCGCTTCCCTAGACTCAGGGCTGGGGGTGGCCTGCCCTTCACAGAGGGCAACTTATAGCAAAACCTCTGGAAGGGGATTCCCGTCCTCAGGAATGTGCCTTTAAACTGTGCACGGTAGTAATGTTGGGAGGAGACACAAAACAGACAGAGGTCTCACACAGCCTTCAGCCCAGCAGGAAGTAGTTCATGGGCTGGTAAGCTGGGAGCCCCTCCTGGGCACACTTCACAACAGCAGCAACTGGAGGCTGCCCTCCCACTGCCTTCTTGCTCTTATGTACCAACTGCACTAACAAATGCTTTCCAAACATCCCTAACATTCCTAAGAAGCACCGAGACCAGGAGAGAGGACACCACAGAATACCAGGTCCCAGCGGTGATGAACAGGGAAGAGGCAGGACAAACCTAGCTCTTAGGAAGGGCAGGAGAAAAAGCCACGTTTCTGAGGGCAGTGTACAGAGCTTCCCCCCCCCCAGGGAACGAGCGGGAATTGGCAGAGACGCAATTCCATGATGTAAGCTTCGGTCCAGAAAATCTTTCCCATCATGGCCAGAAGATCCCTGCAGTTGTGTGTAACCTGATGCCAGGTGGGGTGGGATGTGGTCACTGTTTACGACAGGGATTCCCTGCTCTCCTGAATAGAGGCAACCGTGCATTATTCACAACATAAGAAAAACAGCCTGACTCACAGAGCTGAACTACAGGAAAAACGTCTCCTTTGCCCGAGTCCACAGAAACGCTCTTCTTCAGGTTAGTGGGACAAATGGGCCACAAAACACCAACTACCACGTTCTTAGAGCAAAGCCCCTCCTGTTGTGACAGGCCCGCTGTTCCACTGCTCCCTGCAGCTGGCCTGACCCTGGCCTGGCTCCACAGCCCGCAGGCCGTGTTATTCTGGCCAATATATGTCTCTATCAAGTAGTCCTGGCGTCACAAGCAGAATGTAAGAATGGAGAGAAAGAGAGACAGGGGTCAGGGAAGCGGCATGTAGCCTCAGGAGATGGGCAATGGTGAACCTGACCGCTGCTCACTGCTTCTGAAGCATTCAGAGTCCCCTGGGTACCTGCCAATGTCCCTGGCGTGCTGCACAAAACAAGGGTGGAAGCCCTCTCCTGTTCGTCCGGGACACAGCAGCTCCGCGCCCCAGCAGTAGCTCACAGACCTCCAGCTTCCCTCTTCCTGCAGCAGCAGTCAGGGCTAAAGGAAAGTCATGGAGAGAGGGAAACTGTTACATGTGGCCGATTAAAGGCGAACAAGAATTCTTTGACACTTGTACCTCTATGTGTCCTCCCCCTTGAGCCTGGATGGGCTCTGTGACAGCTTTGACCAATAGAACACATGCCAGTGTCTGGACCATCTGGGTCCAGGTCCTAAGAGACAGGCTACTTGCACTGGTGCCATACTGTGAGGGAGCCCAAGTAGCCCTGTGGTGAAACCCAGAGAGGACTGAGGCCCAGGTGTGTTGACAGTCCCAGATGAGCTCCCAGCAGACAGCCAGCACCAGCAGCCAACCACGTGCAGGCGCCATCCGGGAAGTGGATCCCCGCCTAAGTCAAGCTACATCGCCAAAGCCACGTGACCAGAGGTGAGCTATCCCCACCGTGCCCGGCCCAAATTATTGATTCAGGAATGACTACATTTTCTTTTTTCACAGCAAGAGATAACCAGAATGTAGTGTAACATAAACACATTAGTATTATTGTTCAGTCTAGCTTCTTAGCCTCAAGTCATAAAACTTTATTCAAGAATAATTACTGAGGCAGTCAAGAGCACATCATAGCATCCCTGCCCTCACGGAGCTTAGAATCTCTTTAATATGCCAAGATTCAGAGTTCAGGAACTCAAGAAGGAAAAAAAGAGAGGCTCCAAATGCAGAGGGCCTTGAATGCTTGGTAAAGAGACTTGCATGATGCCAGAGGCAGCCAGCTGCCTGCTGCGGGAGGTCGGCCAGGATAAAACAAAGGCAGAAGGAGGCAAGAGAGCAGGTCAGAGGCTCCTGACGCCCTCAAGTCAGGGACCCGCCTCCCCAGTGTTGGGTGAGGCGGCGGTAAAAAGCTGGGGGTACAGGTGCTTCTGCTACGTTGTGTGGGTCACTGTCTAGGAAAGGACAGCAGCGGTGGCAAAGACAGTCCCCGACCAGCTCCCCTGTGAGACCAGAGGACAGGGAGGGCTGAGTGGTATGGACAGAGACTCCTCAGTCAGGACAACAGAGAAGGAATGAGGTGGTTGTGTGTGACGTTCTGGTACCTGGCACATGCCTGGGACAACTCTTGTTTTTAAATATAGCCTTGAACCTACAAATTTCAAAAGGAGAAGTGTTCCTACCTGTCAGTACAACAGACCACTCAGGCTGAAAACAGGAAAAACACAGGAATAGGCCCTTCTTCAAAAGGTGAAGCCCAAAGGCCAAAAACTTAAGAAAAGTGCCCACCTCATCAGTGGGTAGCTGAGAAATGGGTGTGAGACAGCGGGAACGCTAGGGCACTGCTGGGGATGAAGATGGGCGGCTGACCCAGAAAACACGCTAACACTTTGGGGGTGGCAGTCCTGGCCACCCCTCCTGCGGACACGTCCATTGCAGGCAGTGCTTGGGGTGAACCAGAAAGTTGGGCCATAGTGCTCTCAGCAACACTGGCCACACCAGCCCCAGAGGTCACAAGGAGATGACACCCAGTCACACAACAGAATGGTACACGTCAACAAAAATAGCTGGGGAGCCAAATGCAACAGAGTGGGCCTCACAAACTTAACACTGAGTCAAAGAAACAGAACACAAAAGAACACACAGAGGTGACCACTAGGAGGGCGGACCCAGCTCGGTCTCCAGGCACAGTGTGGCCCAGGCTTCCGTGGGAGCCCCGGTCCCAGGGCCACCGCCTGCCTCACTCACGTCGAGGCCCACCTTCCTCGCAGACCCTCTGGGCACTGCTGCCAGGTGCTCCCTCTGGTGCTACAGTAGAGCCTGGGGAAGCAGGGGGTCAGCTCCTCATCTGTGACCTCCTCTGGCCAGTGACCACAGCTGCTACTCAGCATGGCTTAACCTCCGAGAGTGCCACACCAGGAAGGAGGCAAATCTGACACTGGGGATGACACAGCTGTTCCTCTGAGGAGCAAAGTCTCTATGGACTGTCCTGACTCAGTGTGGCATGGCCGGTGACTTCACCTCCTCACATGTCAGAGAGGTATTCACATCTGTGGGGCAGGTCCCCTGAAATCTGCTTCCAGAGAGGGAGGTGGCAAGTCTCACAGGGGTGAGCAAGTGCAGCAGGCTGTCCTATCCTTGGAGACTTGAGGATGAAAAGATCAGGCCTGGGATACCACGGGGAAAGCAGCCCTCATCTCCATCCTTCCAGAAGGGTAAGTGTGCGCTAGCTTCTCGTCTGGTCCTCACTCAGCAGTGAGGGGACCGTCCCTTCTTCAGTGGCCTCCTCCCAGACCAGTCCATGTAAGGGTTTACACAGCAGCCTGGGGAGGTCAGGAGAGGCCAGCCCCACCAATTCTGAATACCCCACACACTATTACTTGTCACACGTGGACAACAGCTTATTTCTTTTCAGTCAGGAGGTCATCATAGTTCCTTACAAAGATGTTTATGAAGAGATCTGTCTTGGTCTGTGGTTACAGCAGACCACACTAAGAGTATAGGTGGGGGGAAGAGAGGAGGCCACAGTCGGGAACTGCCTTCCAGCTTCCCAGGCCTCACAATGGGCTCCAGGGGAGCAGGTTCTGCCAGCTCTCATACACCCTGACTTCCAAAGCAACAGTATTTTTCCATGAGGAACAGGAAGTTCTGATGGCAGGGTCTCTGTGATAGGACAGCACTTCACACAGTCCCAAGGGGTAACTAGTGAACCCAGCCAGGGCTCTCATGACAGGTCACCTGGCACCAAAGTGTGTGTTAAGTGAGTCATCCTCGAGGGATTCTCGGTCCTGGGATGCAAGGGGCATCACTCAGGACAAGAGACCTGAAATCACAGTTCTAGTCTCCACTGCTGTGTGACCTTGGCAAATCCACAAGGTCTCTGGGCTTCAGATTTACAATGAGTAAAAGGTTCAGCAGATGCTATTGTAAATTCCTTCTTTAAGTGGATTGTAACTATTTAAAAATTTGTAATGAACACAATATTCCCCATCACATTTGCTGTTACTAAATTCTACACTTGAAGGCCCAGCACATTAACGTGGGTGAACAGCCTCTGTCACTGGCAGTCTTCATGATACTGTGGCTGTCATCTTTGCAGTCACAGACTTTCTCAGAGCTACAAGAAGACCTAACAATAGCTGCCATTGGCATCACTCATCTGGATGGTGTGAAGTTCCTCATGACGATGCAGCCGGAACAGAAGACAGAAGGGAGGCGACGCTGGTACCACCGATCTGAACTGCAAGTACCGCTCATGTTTTGTATCACGCAAACAGGCTCCTTGTCCTTACTGAGCATTTAAACTTATAAATCAGCATTAACAGAACGGTATTTGTATCAGTTTTATATATGGATGAACTGAGGTAGAGGTGAGGGCTCCCATACCCAGAATGTTGTTTGAAAACCAGCGGCCAAGTGATCCTGTCCGTACTATGAGAGACCAAGCAAGCTGGCCTTGGTCCCCGATATCCTGGGATCCCTGTCACCGCGTCCTCCGTGATGTATGTGATTATGTACTTGATTCCCGCCAACAAAGGCTCAGGGCCCTTTTATACTGTAGGAGACCAGAATTTGCTGCCCCAAATATGACTCTAAGAGGCCAGGATATACCCAAATATGCCTTACTGGCAGAAAGAAACTGCAGACACAGAATCTCAAAAAACCCCCGGAAGGTACGCTTTTGTAAGAAATTTACAACTCTAAAGGAAATCTCCATTTGGAAAGTGTCTTCCTTTCCATTCCAGGAGGGAGGAGGGTAAATCATTAGAGACTCGACCCATGGAGAATCAACGTCACAAACCTCGCCCTTGTTAGCTGTGCGTTCTTGGGACACCAGTTGTCCTCACATCCTTCATCTTCATCTCAGAGGACAAGCATATCTAGGCCTAAGTCTGCACCACTTCTGGGAGGTCCACTCATTTTCTGGGTTTCTTCCATATACGGTTCATTAAGCTTCTGTTTGCTTTTCTCTTATTAATCTGTCTCTTGTCACAAAGCTCTATCCCAACTACAACTGTGATGGGTAGGGAGTGTGAACTAAAAGAAAATCTTAAGCCTCTCCCGATGGACCCCGTCCCAGCCAAGGGGGTACCTTAACCCTGAGTTGGCAGCCATGAGAAAGGTCAGACGTCCTCATCATGCCCCTCCCCCTTCTTAGAGACCTCTGCTGTGACTCATTAACAGGCCTGCAGGTCCTTGATACAGTAATAAACCACTTCAGTCTGGGTATGTGGCCGGTGGCTTGTCTCTAATTAACAGACCTTATCTTAAGGCAGACATTTCCTTCTGACTGACTCCTGGACTTTCAGACAAAGCCTAACTCTTTCAGCCAGTTGTCAACTGAAGAATCTTTAAATCCACCTACAACCTGTAAACACCCCCTCATCTTGGGGCCAAACCAATGTATGCGTTTCATGTGCAAATTTGTGACCTTAGCTGTTAATTCCTGTCTCCCTGAAATGTATAAACCCAAACTGTAACCCCACTACAGTGATATACCTGCCCAAGGATACATGACCCGTGTAGCTCTGGGTCACGGTCCTCAAATTTAGCTCAGAACAAACCTCTTGACATTATTTTAGTGAGTATGGCTTCTCTGAAATAATTTTCTCCTGTCTACCTAAAAGAAGCCTTATCTGGATGGATATCCCCTGCACCGTGCATCATCTGGAGTGATCTGTGTGATCCTGTGAGTGTCACACAGATGAGATGAGTGTCACCCTGTGAGAGTTGGTGGCTGAAGATCTGGGTGTCCAGCCATCACCTGGCCCGGCTGCTCTGCACCTTCAGTTGGGGAGCTCCTTCTCATCCTCCGGTTGTGACTGACTAGGAGGAGGAATCAATCAACAGGGACACACATACACCTGCACAGCACATATGCTCTGGAGAGAGGCCAGTGACCCACAGGAGGAACGCATACAGGACTCCGTCTGACAGGAGCTGAAGTGGCCCATCCACCACAGCCATCATTTGTTTACTTGGTAAACAAGTTTTGTCCTCATTATAAAGGAAGGCTTTAAATCAGAATTTCTGTTGCATCTGCTACTGAATTTTTGCAACAGCAGCACATCAAAAATGATGGCCCAGGACTAAAAATAGGAACTATGTTTTAAGGAGGCTAGGAGAAGCCAGAAGTTGGAGCAGCTGACAAGGGATGACAGCGCCACCCCGGGCCTGGTGACTGGCTGCACCTTGTCCTGCTGCCGCTCCTCCAGGGAGGATTGGCTGTGACTGACTTCCTTTCCAGGGGGCTGGGAACCTGTAAGCACAGGAAGCCTTTGCTCAGGCTGAAAGCACATCCCCTTCTACACACGAATACCCAGAAAGGCTGTGGATGGACAATAACATCGTTGTTTTCCTTTTTCTCCTCAGACTGAATACTTTCTGGTCATTAATGCACCTGCCTGAGGCTAGGGAGCATCTCAAGTTCCAGCAGCCACAGGAGGTACAGATGCCACATAAGGAAACAAGCAACTGAAGGGTAAGGAAACAAATGCACAGAAAACTACCCTCAGGAAGCCCAGCCATTCTGTGGGACGGGCTGAGCCCCGCGCTGGCCACCCAGCCATCCTGTGGGACGGGCTGAGCCCCGCGCTGACCACTAGGCTCTCAGGAGGGTCAATGGCTGACCAGAAACTAAGAGGGGAGGGGTCCGTGGCAGGAGAAGAGTGCTCCCTGCTGGTGGGGTAACGACTCGTCATCTGGCTGAGGTGAAGCAAAGGTGAAGGAGAAACCCAGATGTGGTGTAAAACAGGAACTCTAAAACCAACATGAACATACGCCACTCTTCAGGACTCGAGTTGGACACAATTTCTTTTACTTGTAAAATCTTAATATTTTACATTTTAAGGTTCTCGGGGAAAAATTTTGATTTATAAAAACTCAGTGGTTAACTTGCTAGGAACACAGTCATTCCATAAACAAGGCTGTTAATAACATTTTATAGCAGCTGGGCGTGGCAGCTCACAGCTGTAATCCTAGCATTCTGGGAGGCCGAGGTGGGTAAATTCCTTGAGCTCAGGAGTTTGAGAACAGCCTGAGCAAGAGTGAGACTGTGTCTCTATTTATATTAAAAAAAACAAAACAAAACAAAAAACCACACACACACACAAAAACTAGCCAGGTGTTGTGGCGGGCGCCTATAGTCCCCACTTCTTAGGAGGCTGAGGCAAGATGGTTTCTTGAGCCCAAGAGTTTGAGGTTGCTGTGAGCTGTGACACTACAGCCTCTACCCAGGGTGATAAGAGTGAGAATCTGTCTTAAAAAAAAACCAAATACCACAAAATTTTACAGCAGAACAGACGTAACAATGTACCATTATTCCCTCCCTCATGTGCTTCTTGATCCAATTTGGAGAGCTGGAGAGATGGGCAATGGGGAGGTAACCACGGAGAAGCCCCTTCCCTGCAGACACCCGCCTCTCATACAGGACACACCAGTGACCTCACCCATTCATTCCTCGAGCACAGCCGAGCAGGCAGGTGCATGGTTTGCACCTGAACAACACACTTCCTGCCACCTATACCTGTCTTACCTGTGCAACTTCCTATTACACTAGCCCCTTCTCGTCTTTTATAGAAGTGGAAAATGAAAAAAATGAAAGCGCTGACACCAGTAAGCAGCAGGGTTCTAATAAATGTCATCTAATTGTGGCCAAGGTGAAAACCACTAAACAAGGAGGCAGGTCTCACCTTCAGCTGGTGGCTCCAGGGACTCCACTCAACCACCAAGGAAAAGAAAAGAAAAGCATGTAGCTGGATTGTGGTAATTACGCAGCTATTTTATCTAAAAGGTAAAATGTAATTGGGATCTTAGAATTTTTTTTTTTACACTCTGGGAATGACACCCCCCCAACCCCCCCATTGGTAACAACTGCCTTTTGAAGTTGCTAATATCCACCAGGGCTGACTGTGGCCTGTGTTTTGCTTTGTTGACGTTTAGAACTGGCTCAGAGCAGCTGGCCCCCAAGCCCCCCGACTGAAAATAACACCCCTGTCTCTACCAGAACATACCTCCCCCACTTCTAGGCGTAGGCCAGACATCTATAGAAGCGCATGTCAGAGCCTTGCTTTGTTAGGCATTTCCTTCCGTCTCTGAGGATAGTGTTTGCCTTAGGTACAAGAACAGACTCTCTGAGAGCTATAAGTTCATCTCTACAAAGACTGGATAGTTATTTAACTGAATCTTCAACAATTTAAAGGATAAAATGAAACATAACACAGATTCCTCTTACTAAAAATTGTGCCTGCACTGGCAGACGAAGCCCTGGGGCCCCAGAGTCTACAACAAGCCTCCAACATTCCCCAGACTTGACCGAAGCCCCTGCTGGGGGTGCGAGGTAGCAATCATGTGAACCGGAGGTTGTGTGCCACTGTGTAACATTTCAGTCCCATGATATTGTACTGTGTCTTTACTGTACCTTTTCTATGTTTAGGTTGATAAATACCACTGGGGTACTGAGCACAGCCCAGGTGCAGGTGTACAGCCCAGGGGTGCAGCAGCCGCACCACGCCCCCCTCCCCTGCCTCCCCTGCCTCTGTGTAAGAGCACACTCAGGTTCACACAGGGAAATCACCTAATGACCATTCTGAGAAGCTTGGGTGTTCTTTTGAATTTAACAACTCCTTGCTGTTGGTAACACCTTCCTTATTGTTCTCTTTTTGGCAAAACTCTCCCCAGAGGGCCAGAATTTCCCAAGAGCTACACTGAGGGCAACAGGCTGCAGCCAGGACCAGATCACCAAGGAGCTCTTTTATAAAATGCGCAACTGGCAATAAACAGGACTTTACATGTGTGACCAAAACGTCCTTCTTTTCTACTCTTCACCTATGACTTCATCTTCTTAAAGTGGTTGCAAAATAACTGTAAGATTCCATCACTTAAACATTCACTTACACACTCTATTGACCAAATACATCCCGTAAATAATGTATTATAATAATAATTAATATTAATTAGCTTATCACAGCCAGGCAGCATATAACATCTATTGAACACCTATCAACTGCTGAGCAGCATGCAAAGTACCATAAGTGAATTCTCCTTTAATCTTGGTCAAAACCTTTGAATGAGGTGTCACTATGGTGTCCACCTTATGGAGGCTGGACGTACCCCAAGCATAAAGCAAATCAGAGTCAGAGGCAGGAGCACAGCCCAAGCACCTGGACTAACCTGCAGTCATGGTCTCAATCACAACAGGGAGATCCTACCACCCTACTGTGACACTGGCTCCTGGCCCTCCGTATTCGCAAACGCATTCAACACACACCCAACTTCTAGGAATCTCTGTGGTACAGACAGAGAAAGCAGACCTGGAGAAAAACAACTAGTGGGAATCTGACTAGAGTCTGAGTTCTTAACTCCTACCCTGTTGCCCCTAGAAGTCAACTTTAAATTAAATATACAAGTCGGTCAATGTTTTCCATCAATGTTTAGAACAGAACTTCCAGAAAACACTTCTCTTTTCTTGAAGAACTGCTATGCTTTCTCCCGTGGACAGCAGAACAGTTGGCAATGATGGCGTTCCCTTCTAATTCCCACCACAAGGCATCCCCCGGCACAGTCGTCACTCAGGTGAGCGGACACGCAGGACACCACGGCCCGGGCATCTGTGCTACTCCTGTGTCTTATTCCCGACTTAATGTTTTTCTATTCTTTTATGTATTATTTCAGATATGCAACTTCAAATCCTTTGAAGAATGGTGTGTGCTATAAATAACATAACTTCAATTTTAAAAATAATTTCCTAAAACATAGACAACATAGATCATATTTCATACAGACATTTTTTCTTCTGAAAATCCAGGAGAAGATCACAGCTTCAGACAGCTGCCACTTCTAAAGCGTGCTGAGAATGTTCCTGCTTGGTAGATTGGGTTACACACCAAACCATTTGCAGCAGCCACAACATTCCCTTTCCCTTCTCTTGTTACAGCTCCACCTGTGCTGAGGAAGATTTAGTTATGTGCAGGACACCACTCCAGGCCTCAGTGTGAAAGGGGAGCATTTCCACAAGTTCACACAATGTCACATCCTGCCTCAAAAACACAGAAAGAATACAAATATTGTTTCAATACTGACTCCCCAGAAGGAAACCTTTATTCTTCTGGGGGACTTCAGCCCTTCCAGGGCTCCAGGACCAACAGAACAAGCCACATGCTGTCAGGTAAAGATGCTCTAAACTACCAAAATGTGGACGAATGCGTTCTTCCACTGAAGGCAGTACTTTTTAAGTCACATGAACAAACAGAAATCACTCACCAGCTAAACAGACACTAGCTGCAGCAAACACAACTTGACATAGGTGATCAAGGTACCAACTCCTGAGATGTGCCCTCCAGGTTCTCCACTCCCACAGCCCCAATAGGGCAGGTCACACAGACCACCAACCCCTCCACCGTCCCGGCAGAGGAGCCATCTCCAGAATGCACCCACGCTGGAGGCGAACCCCAGGAGTGTGCAAGAGCAGATGGGGGCGAGGTGTGCACACACCCAGCCGCCCACTGCTGCCTCCCCCCATCTGCCCTCACTGTTTGGAGGACCCCTCCCATTTTCCACCCAGAGCCCTGGGTTATCCCTCCTCCCCTTACAGTGTCCACAGTTACCCCACCTACCTCCCTACCGTCAGGGTCCTGGGCTATCCCCTCCCGCACCCCTCCAGTGCACTGAGTTACTGCCCTCTCGTGCTCTTATGCCAAGAACTAAGAGCTTCCGCCTTTATTTGGACTGACAGCATCCTGCATTTCCACGGTCACTAATCTTACCACATCTTCCTAAAAAGCATACACTGGCAAAGAAAGGAATGCCTAGGTAAGGATTTTCCAAAACCCAGCACTGGTGAGATGCTCAGACCTCCCAAAATTCTGGTATCTTCAGCGTACAAGAGCGAGTCGCTCAGCTTTTCTCTACAGGAGGCGTTTAGAAAAGTCCATGTGTGTTCAACACATTCTCCACGTGTCCCGATAAGCAATGGACAAACCATTTCCTCCCAGTTTCTCACCTGAAATTCTAACCTGAGTTATGTGTCATTAGCTGATTCTCCTGGGTGGCCACCCAAGTGTACTTACACAAACCCGGGTAGCACAGCCTGCTGTGCCCCTGGCTATCGCCCACAGCATGTTCCAGTGCTGAACACAGTATGACCGTCATACAAGATGACTACCGTCCTGTGTGTGGCCTGCTGGCATGCCACATGACCATATACATGGATGCCAAACTCAAGCCAGTAATTTTTAAATTTACTTTACAGTCTTACCAAGTGAGAGCCTCCTCTCTCCAAAAACCTTCAGTTACAGTTTGAATGAACAAAGGATTGTTTATAAGCGGCCACTAAGGCGTCCTGTCTCCTGTGTTCTTACACAGCCTTGGATGTGGTGAGCCTGCCATCCACCGCCTGATTCTACCTGTGACGGGAGCTAAAGGGGCCACCGGATGGGACAGAGACAAGAGGGGATCTTGTAAATTATGAAGTGTCACATGCAACTCATTACCCAGCTTCACAGCTCGATATGCAAATAGGTGCCACACCCTCTTCTCCCAAGACTGGCCTGGAAACACTCCTCCCAGCTGACAAGGCAGCTCCAGGTCCACAGGTAGCCATGTGCAGTCTGAGATTCTGTGATCTCGTACACGTGCTGAGCTACACTGCTCTGAAGTGCTCTGCAGCTGAATAACCTGCTCAGTTCACGGTGGAGAACACTCAGCTCTTCTTAGGAACAGAGGCACATGGTGTTTTTAACAGCTTTGGCAATAAAAAGCAATTATTTACATGACTAAACTCATTTGGGACTGATTTACCAATTAAAACTGCACTAACTTAACACAAAAAAACATGCCCACAAAGTGTTTCCGTTGGACTTTGAACTAACTCTGAAGGGGCATCTTCCCTTTCAGACAGGAGGGGAGGGCAGTCCCAGGGAGCAGTCAGCGACCGGTGTGTGTGACACCCAGGGCCGGGCGTGCCATCTGGCTGTCAGGACCTCTGAGACACCACTGCCAGAGGCCAGGGTGAGGGTGCAGCACACTGGGTGCAGGGAGAGGGTACTAGGGACACAAAGACAGACTCGGCCCACGCAGCAGTTAGTTGTAATGGCTGTGCTCCCCCAGATACACACCATACGCAATGATCCCTCAGCACAGGTGCTACACTGTGAGGGGGTCACGGCGGGTCACGACCTGCACTAGGACACACAGAAATCAGGACTCTGGGTCCTCACAAGTGGCTTCCTTATTCCTCCCCTTCCAACAAGTATTTCTCCCAAATTACTCCGCAAAGTGAACATCAATCACCTGTCTGAAAATCACAAGGCTTTATTTTCTTTAAATCCTCTTGTTCAGTAGATTAATACCTACAGGGCATGCACTAACTAGACTTGCACTGTCTGATCCCATGGCCACTAGTCACATTCAAATTTAAATAAGATAAAATCAGATTTTAAAATGTAGCTCCTCAGTTGCACAAGTGACATTTCAAGTCCTCAGTAAGCACATGTGGCTAGTGGCTACCACAATGGACAGCAAAGAGGGCCTTTCCATCACCACAGAGTGCTCTGCTGGACTGCACAGTGCCTGGGGGACAGCCCCTCTCCAGACAAGCAACACCGCACGGAGACACAGGGACGATGTCTGAAGATGGACGCTGCAGGCGAGCCAAGGGACTCCGTGGGGACGGCTTCGTGTACCGGATGGCAGATCTACACGATGGCAAATGCTGGGATAGAAGGGGCTCCACTCCCTTCTACTCAGAGTCCGAAGTTTTAACCAGAAGTCCAGAGATACAGCTCATACTTTAGCAGCCTGGTGTTTGGAAATCGTCCATATGATGATTCATGATTCACAGCCGCACGGGGTCCCCTGCTAAGCATCTCTGGTCATTTTGGTTTGGGCAGATACACATCAAACACTGACATGGGAACAATGACTCAGAGTAGCTGGGACTTCATGGGAAGCAGCAGGGACTCGCCGTGGCTGTGGAAAGCCTGAGTCAGAGATGACAGAAGCATCTGCTCACTCTCCCCGTGTTTCAGGCTGCCCAGAAGCCACGGAACCGACACTACCGGCCAAATCTGTGACTGTCACACAGCCAAGAGCCGTGGCAACCTGAACAGTGATGGCGTTAGGTGCAGGCACTACTCGTTTGCTCTGAGCTTTCTTCCGACAGGTCATACTTCTTACTCTCCATTGGAGCCTTTAACAGTGAGGCTGGGGACAGGGAGCTCAACAGGAACTGCAGAAAGGATTTTTGAAGCATTGGTCTCTAAACATTGCACAGACAAAAAGCAAATGGCTCCATATTCTGGTGAAAAGGAGTAACTTATGTAACTTAAGCTTTCTGCTCTCCAAAATCATTAGTCACATTCAAATTTAAATACGATAAAATCAGATTTTAAAATGTTCAGAGAGACATGATGAAGTGCGGTACCACACAAAGCTTCTCGCTGCTCTGCCACATCCCACACTCCAGATGGGAGTCACTCTCAGGACCCCATCCCTGTGTTGTGGTTAAGGACAGATAAGGTCCACTCTAGAGGGTTCCAGGCACAAAGCACCCTTGACTGTGCCAAGGAACAAGACCAAGTAAGACCAGGAAGCAAAACCATCACTTTCATTTCTGAGGGTTCCCACATCACTGAGAAACCATGCCCCCGGAGTGCAGCACACACAGCTTGGGCAACTGCCACGATTTGCTTCTCAAAGTCGAGGCTGGGTGAGAACGGGGATGGCGACTCACAGGATTGTTATTGAGGCCCTCAGTTCTGCAGTGTGGCTCCAGAAGCCTACTCACATGCCTGTCTGCTGTTCTACAGCCAGGGCTGGCTAACACAGACCCCCTGGGACCAAACCCCAAACACAGACCTCACATTCGGACAACGCAGTACACGTTCAGGTAAAACCCCACATTTGCAGATGTTCCCTCATCTAAAACTTCCTGAAGAGTTCAGGGTATTCCTTTGACAAACACAGACCTAGTAAGCAGTGGGGTTTGGGGTAGTGGACAATGTGGTCGTTTTTGAAGGAACACAGGAGAAAGGGGACAGAAAAATGCATAGAGTAGGTGAGATTGGCTTTGGTAACCCAGACCACACAGAGCTGGTGTGGCCCCATGCACCTGACAAGCAGCACTCACAGCCTGACTTTTCTCACTTAAAATTTTTAAGTATCTCAAATAAACTCCTGACTGGTGAAATTTACTCTATGGCCAGGTGAGGAAAGGTATGAATTGCTTCTCAGGTTGGAAAGTGGTCTGAAGGTTATGTGTGTGGCTTTGGAAGGGAAGGGCTGAACTATTAATTTACCTTTTTCATTAAGGCTCGTGCAATAGCTACCAGGAGATGAATTCTGTACATAACATGCCAGAGCTTAGAAGTAGATCTTTCCCCAGTTAAGTCTCTGATGAGAACACGGCCCTGACCTATACCTAGATCACAGCCTGGTCAGACCCTGAAACAGAGAACCCACACAAACTTCCCAGAGTTCTGGACTGTGGACACTGTGAGATGATAAATAGGTATTGTTTGAAATTGGGAAAAAGAATGGTGGGAATTCTGGTGTTTCTCTTATGTCCCTTTAGCCATCAAGTGATTGGCAGATTCTCAAGTGGGGAGATGCCTTAATTCAGGACTGGTCACAGGAGAAAAAAAAAAAAAAAAAAACCAGCTTCAGAATCCTCAAAGTCAGCCCTTCTTGGGAATTTTCTTCCAGAAAAAATAAATCATCTTGAATATTAAAGATCAGAAATTTCCATTTGAGTGTGTGGTGTCACTATTCCCAGCCCTAAGCTCCATCATTGTCACCATAGTGTCTCTCACTGTGCCACTGCATGTCAGGAACCTAGACAGCTCTGCACATAACTTCTCTATTTTTCCAGGAGCTATAAGTCACCTAGAATGACCTGTTTGTTAAACAAACAGACTCATGGTGAATCAGAATTTCTAGGCACAAGTGTCCCCAAGAGATTCTGATCATCAGAAATCTTTCGGCAAAATTGCTTTATCTCATTTAGTATTTACCACAATCCTAGAAAGCAGATACCATTTACCTCATTTGATAAGGGGGATGTTCAAAGTTACTAAACTAGGCACTGAAAGGGCAGGGATTTGGACGTTCTGGCTATCAGCAAAGTCGTGTTCTTATTACTTGACTATGCCACTGCCCACACATTATGTGGAATTTGATGGAAACTTCTCTTTCACCTGATTATAGAGCAGCCTGTACTATATAAAAGGGTGAGGGGAAGGACTCCATATAGAATTAGTGGTAATATTTAAATCTACACGTGTTCGGCCTCACGCATAACCGAATCCCATCTGGAGTCCCAGGCTTTCTTTGCAACACAGGGCATGCCTGGCTCCGTCAGCCTCTCACTGAGTAATGGGGAAAACAGCAATAGCCCCAGAGGGGGTAGGAGGCTCTCTGAAGGGTAGGCCTACACTCCTGCCATGAACATCTCTCTGGCTTTTCCAAAGTAGGAGCTTGCAAATAAACTCTCCATACCACCATTTGATTTCTTTCTTTCCTTTTTTTTGTTTTTTTGGAGACAGAGTCTCACTATGTTGCCCTTGGTAGAGTGCTGCGGCATCACAGCTCACAGCAACCTCAAACTCTTGGGCTTAAACAATTCTCTTGTCTCAGACTCCCAAGTAGCTGGGTCTACAGGCGCACACCACAACGCCCAGCTACTTTTTGGTTGTAGTTGTCGTTGTTTGGCAGGTCCAGGCTGGGTTCGAACCTGCAAGTTTTGGTGTATGTGGCTGGCGCCCTAACCACTGAGCTACAGGTGCTGAGCCCCACCATTTGATTTCTTAGTAGATTACATGGAAGCATGGGGGAACAAATCCATACAAGCAAAGTGGAAATCATATGCACTGTTACACACACTGAATAAAACCTGGAAATGCATATTAAACACTGTTGCATGTACCTATTGGGAAACAAGTTAATTTAGGCCGGGCATGATGGCTCATGCCTGTAATCTGGGAAGCCAAGGGAGTAGGATCCCTTGAACTCAGGAGTCAGAGACTAGCCTGAGCAAGAGCAAGACCCTGTCTCTACTAAAAATAGAAAAAAATCAGCCAGGCATCATGAAGTCTACTTGGGAGGCTGAAGCAGAAGGCTTACTTGAGCCCAAAAGTTTGAGGTTGCTGTGAGCTATGACAACACCATGGCATTCTACCCAGGCAACAGAGTGAGATTTTTGTCTCCCACAAAAAAGCAACCCCCCCAAAACGACCCAATTATGTATATATGTATGTATGTATGTATTGTATGTATGGAAATAGTGTCTCCAAAGTAGCTAGGACTTTAGGCACCCACCATAACACCCAGCTAATTTTTGTACTTTTAGTAGAGGTGGGGTCTTGCTCTTGCTCAGGCTAGAACACATCTTAAAAGTCTTAGATTTCTTTTTTTTTTTTTTTTTAAGCAGGAACTCAACTTTATTGCGTCAAGCAGCCGCTTATATAGAGCGTGGGGAAGGGGCAGGGAAAGAAGGCGGGGGATGAGGTGCGTGACAGGGTTGGGCCAATGGCATGGTACCATGTTGGCTGT